>JBAMJV010005156.1:0-145020 GCA_037951105.1 Echinarachnius parma
TTTTAGTATTAAAACTAACCCGATTTCATTTTCGGATTAACAAACCCTATTTTATTTTCGGACTAAAAACGAACCTTCGGAATAACGAACCTTCGGAATAACGAACCCGATATTATTTTCGGACAATGGAACATCGGAATAACGAACCTGATTTCATTTTAGGAATAGCGAACCTTCGGAATAACGAATACTCGGAATAACGAACCTTCGGAATAACGAACCTTCGGAACAACGAACCTTAGGAATAACGAACCTTAGGAATAACGAACCTTCGGAATAACGAACCTTCGGAACAACGAACCTTACATTAGGAATAACGAACCTTCGGAATAACGAACCATCGGAATAACCGAACCTTCGGAATAACGAACCTTCGGAATAACGAGCTGTAACCGATAATTTAACATCTGAACCACTTCAATCGTAAATATCTTTTTAACGAAAGGGAATTTTGAAAAACCATGTCCTATGCTTTTATTGTTAATACGAATACAACAAGGTATGAGGGAACCGCTAAAATTCCAATTTGATTTTGAGGTTTTGGACAATGTTAAAGTCCCTTTACGATAGAAATTATATACACACAAGGCAACAATAATGGATAACAAACTTCAAATAATGCATGCAATATATCAATTCCATTGCCATTTCTTCAAAAGGTTCCCAGAAAAAAAAGACACACAATTTACTTATACCGTATAATACAAAGATTGGTTTGTATAACTTAGAAAACAATCTTTGTATTATACATTGTAATAGTATAAGTAAATTGTGTGTTTTTTTTTTCCTGGGAACCTTTTTAAGAAATGACAATGTAATCGATAATATTACATGCATATGCCATGATATAACATAATTGTGTGGGATATATACAACGCTTCTAACACAAGGTATATAACGGAAGTAAATACAATTAATGTACATGGGTAAAATGGACTGTATATAGGACACGAGCTATTGAAATTGTTCACATTCTACCAATTAAAATACATAAGAAGGGGCCGGAAGTACCATTAAGCTATGGCCTACTTAAAGGACAAGGAAACTTGGGCAAATGCTTGTTTTCATTATAATATATTTTAAATATATTGTGCGTGTTTGCATTCATCTTTTGTTTGTAAACTTTAATCGAGAGTACATATCAAGCTATGGTCGATCTAAACCCCTCAAAAAAAGTTCGGAAACTCAAGTTTGATCAATCATATCTCTCATATTTTTAAATTAGCATATTCGAAATTGGTGTCACAAGAAAGCCTCATTATATACCTTTCAAACGGTGCATTATGTGTAGTGATGCAATTGGGGCGATTGCAGTAGCCCAGAGAATAGGGGGAGGCAGGAAGTGAAATGTCGCAAAATGGCTCAATGCATTTAATTTACGAGTGCATGAATGTGCTGACCAGTTTGTTTAAAGTTCACTTTCTATTGAATACTGCCACCCTTTCCATTCATCAAAATCATTGGAATTTGATACCATTTTAATGGAAATGATCTCTTCATTATGATGGCATATTAATCGTAAGGAATATGCAAATGGAGTGTGTGCAGCGAACCGGAATATGGAGATGGGTCGAGTGTGAAATTAAACAAAAAGATATGGAGTTGACACAAAATCAGAGCGTTGCATTTTTTTTCGAGCTTTTGTAAAATGTTTTGTAAAATTTATAATGATTTTAGTAAAGGGCGGCTGCAGGGAGATGAATGTAGGGGAGCCTCAAAAGTGACCCATTTCAAAACGCTCTGATTTCAAGGCACAACTGAGTCACTATTCATGCGTTTTCAATTGAATTCTTCTCATTCATGGCCAACTCATTCAAGTCGCATTACATCCTGCACACAATGATAAAAGACACCGACAACAAATCAGAGCGTTTTGAAATGGGTCACTTTTGAGGCTCCCCCACATTCATCTCCCTGCAGCCGCCCTTTACAAAAATCATTATAAATTTCACATTTTCATACAGAAGAGTTGTTGGGCTTTCCGTTGATATCAAATTGAATCATGAATATTTCATTCGAAATGCTAAAAAATCATCCCAAAAGCTCGAAAAAAACATGCAACGCTCTGATTTTTTGTCAACACCATATTTTTTGTCTGATTTCACACTCGACCCACCTCCATATTCCGCTTTGCTGCGCACAACCCATTTGCCTAATCATAACGATCAATATGCCATCGTAATGAAAAGATAATTTCCATTAAAATGGTATCAAATTCCAATGATTTTGATGAATGGAAAGGGTGGCAGTATTCAATAGAAAGTGAACTTTCAAAAAACTGGTCAGCACAGTCATGCACTCGTAAATTAAATGCATTGAGCCATTTTGCGACATTTCACTTCCTGCCTCCCCCTATTCTCTGGGCTACTGCAATCGCCCCAATTGCATCACTACACATAATGCACCGTTTGAAAGGTATATAATGAGGCTTTATTGTGAAACCAATTCCGAATAATATGCTTATTAAAAAATACGAGAGATATGATCGATCAAACTTGAGTTTCCGAACTTTTTTTGAGGGGTTTATATCTAAACCGAACACAAAAAGTAACTTACCCCCTAAGCAATTGCCCATAAGTTCATAACCAAGAATCGTTTCAAGATTTCGTCTTGCCAAGATATCCCTATATGGTAGTTAGGAAAACAATATGTAAAAATAAGAGGTAACCATTAATCCAAAATAGTCATATTTCAAAATTCGCAAAAGTATTATCATCATTACAAATTATTGAGAATTGGAAAATGCACTGTTTTACAATTGCAATTAATGCATTTTACCACATGTGCCATAAACAACCCAAAATGAATGGAATATCAAACAGCATTGTTTCATAAACCATGATCAATGCATTCCGCCACATGTGCTGATTCACAACAATGTACAGGCACGCGCAATACCTTGTGACTTTTGAATTGGGCAATTTTTTCTTTAATCTGTGCTCATTCAGCCATAAAGTGATAAATATCTCTGATTTTCGCACATATCGAACATAACGACTGTGCCAATATTGTAGTAAGATGACATCCTGAAGCAATTATCGGTTATGAAATTATGGGCAATTGCTTAGGGGGTAGGTTACTTGTTGTGTTCGGTTTATATCGAGAAATGTGAATACAACTGTTGATCAGCTGTTATTATCGAAGCCGCCACCTAAGCTTACTGCGGCCATGCAGTCATATAGGGCTTCTTGGATACGTAGTGTATCATAATATATTTGTGCATACTTATAATTGGTTGTTTTCTTTTAAACGAAAAACAGAAGAAACCCCCCAAGTTAATGAACCAAAATGACCCCTTGTGGTGTGTATTCATGAAAAGTATTTATAACAAAAAGGAACAAACATGTTCTTTCAATGTTATCCGTTAATTTTCTTTTGCAATTACTGAATGGCTTGACTTTGAGTGACTATAACGTGCAGCGAAATCTTACCTGAACTTACAGGGATCTAATAGCTAATTTGTTGCCATGATTGTGCAAAAGTGATGACTGGTTGATAAAATGTGTATTTTTGTGATCTGATATTTCCACTGAGTAATTTGTGAAAGTTTCAATTTATATGGATGTTTTATTATGACCAAGTAATGAGCACAAATGTTAAATGGCATTGGTTAACTTAATGCACTGACTTTATACACAGTTATATCTATTTAGTAGATTGGGTAACAATCAGACCACTTCAATCGTAAATATCTTTTTAACGAAAGGGAAATTCGAAAAAACCCAAACCGGTTCCATGTTTCTATTGGTATTACAAATACAACAAGGTATGAGAGAACCACAAGAACTCTAAGTGAGACCCCGTTTACAGTGCAGGGCCGAGCCTAAATTGCGGTACTCCCCCCCCCCCCCCCCCCCCCCCCCCATTTTGTGCGTTTACAGTGGCGGGCTCGGCCCGGCCGCCCTTTCAATATCTTGTCGTAGTGGCGCTCTGCATGTAAACAAACCATTATTTTCGGGGCGCGCCGGGGTCATGATCGTAATGAACGTAACATAGAAGTCTATGGAACGTAATGATCCTTTCACTTCCGGGGTCACATTTGGTACCGCATTTGGCCCTTCGTGCGTTTACAGTGAGAAAAGGCTGGGCCGAGCCGCGGCCGAGACCACCTCAAGAGCGGGGCCAAATGCGCGGCCACTTTTGGTACCGCATTTGGCCTTTTGAGCTTTTTTTCACTGTAAACGGGGTCTAAGATTTGTGGATTCGGACAATGTTGATAGATCCCTTTAAATAGAAACAAAACGCTTGCATTTTGCTCACTGTTACGAATAATTGTGCAAAACTCATGTTACCTTACTCCAGGCCCCGTTGCAGAAAGAGTTGCAATCGATTGTAAAGTTGAAATTATTTGATAGTCAGAAGATGTGCACATTAGAACCAAACAGATTTACGCATTTAATCACATGACTTGCGATTTATCGCAAATTTACAATCGATTGCAACTGTTTGTGCAACCCCTCCTTGTGGGATGTTTCTTCTTGTGTATCACTAATTGAAAAAAAAATGTTGTGAGACCACTTTGTTACTTACCACTGGAGGCTACAACGTTTTCCAACGGTACCGCAGGAAACGTGATGTTAGCGGGCAGTAACAGAAGCGAATTACCTTACCACCGACATAGCAGCAGGATAGTGGTTACCTAAACAGTATTTTGTACGACGTGTTCTTTCATAAACTGTGGACGATTTTGTATTTGTGAATGATAACATTAACGGCGATAGTAGTGACATGTTTCAATCATCAAATTACGATTTGCAGCTGAACGATGGACGCGCCCAAGGATCGACAGCGCGCCGTTGCGTCACCCGAAGAAGCCGAACTGGGAAAAGAGATTATGACGTCATGTGGCTGGAGTGACTGGCGGCCTCTGTGGCTTCAGCGGTTTAACTCCCAGCGGTGGCTGCTGGTTACTCTCAGTAGTGCTGTGTTCATGACGGTACTGTACGATTATTCATTTTTTTTTAAGGGCTAGATACTACTAGTAATTATGAATTATAGTAATGTATGTCGCATTCCCCGCCACACACACACACACACACACACACACGCGAGAAATCGGACGGTATAAATAACCCTTTAAAGGGATCTAGTAACTTTGTTGAGATGTGCAAAAACTGATGAATGGTTGATGCAATGTATACTGTTGTTATCTCATATGTCCTCAGGGTATTGTGTGAAAATTTCAGGTCAAATGGACAATGTATGGCCAAGTAATGAGCGAAAATGCAGTGATATTGGGTGATATTCACCAACTCACTGCATTCACTTTGTACAGGGATGAAAATCTCGCCCGGAGATTTTCTTATCTAAATACTTCAATCATACATATCTTTGTAATGAAAGGGAAATTTGAAAAACCGAAAGCTGTCCCATGATTTTATTGTTAATACGAATACAACAAGGTATAAAGGAACCGCTAGAATTACAATTTTATTTTGAGGATTTGGACAATGTTACTAAGTCCCTTTAAATACATTTAGCACTTCATAACATACTGATCCAAATTCCTAGTGTGTTGACTAATTGTGGGAATTGAGAGTTCAATTAGTGGCATATTATAGATGATGTCGTATTACTTATTGAACTGTACCTCTATATACTAATGTCATGGAAAAGGCTATTAATTTTGTACAATGATGAGAGTTACACATGAACTCAACCCAGAAGAGAGAAAAATGGGCAATTGTGAGTGTGTGTAGGGAGGGATGGAGGGCAGACTGTGCCAAAATATAAATAATTTCCTCGCATAAGATGGGAGCACACGGGACAAGGTATCTTTGGTACGTCACCCCCCCCCCCCCCTCCCCTCTCGAAAAGCTGCTCCACATATTAGCAACGATAATAAACATCGCAATATGTTCTTTTCCTATTATCATTGAGAGATCGAGGTATTAGGTCTCACGAACCACATGATTGCGTCCATTGACGTCCGAAGATAAAGATTCCAGTTGTCAAGTTGTTAAGCCTCGTTATTGCCACTTCCACCCATTCCTCACCACTACCCTTCTCCCCTTCTCCATCACTATCAACATCATCTTAATCTTCATCATCATCATCAACACCCTTATCATTATCCATATTTTCCTCCTCATCATTATCATCTTCGTTATTATCATCTCCATCATCATCATCATCATCATTATCATCATCATCATCATCATCGTCATCGTCATCATCATCATCATCATCATTAACATCATTTAATGTCACTATTGTATTGTTGTCCAATTCACGTCGATCATGTGGATAAGAAGTTATACATTTAAAGGAATGCATTCGTGAAATTAAAATCAGGAGGGGAAACAATGCCCTTCATTGCCACGCTGTTGTACCATATTAATGAAATAGAGAATGTACGCAAATAATATTCCTTTGATGTTGATCGTTCTTTCAGATGATGATTGAGGATGGCTTCACAAACAGCTCCATTACATCAATCGAGCGGCGCTTCCAGCTGCGCAGCCGTGACGTGGGCATCATTATCAGCGTCTACGAGGGCACCGTCATCCTATCCATGCTGCCCGTCACCTACCTCGGTGGGCGGGGCAACAAGCCACGCTGGATTTCCATTGGCTGCTGCCTGGTGGGCGTGGCCTCGCTCCTCTTCGCCCTGCCCCACTTCACGACGGAGAGCTACGCCTACTTCTCCGGGGCGGGCGCGTCAGAGCGCATGACGTGCGCGCGCAACTCCACATCCTCGGTAGAAAGCGCGCGATGCGACGACGATGACGTCGCGGCGTCGTCGGATCTATCGTATTACATCGTCCTGTTCGGAGCTGCGAAGGTGATAGCGGGACTCGGTGCGACGCCTTCGGGTAGCCTCGGTGTCGTTTTCCTCGATGAGAGTATAACAACCGAGCAAAATGGGTTGTATCTGAGTAAGTGAATCACGTTTAGTGATACCGTAGATTACTTCATTATAAGTTTCTCATATTCATATTTAATACTTCAATCATAATTATATCAATGTCATAAATGTAAGGTTCTTCTGACTGATGCGTGATAGTTTCATTAAAAAAACAAACATTGCATACGTGGAGAAAACGAACAATTGATGTAACTTAGATTTTATCACCAACTTGCAGATAATTGTGACTTCAATAATTTATAAAGTAACGTTTAATTGAACGCTTTTCTTTCAATTACACGTAATCCATGAAAAGGGAGACATTCAAACAAACAAAATCAAACCCATGTAATGCTACGTACTGTTGGCACAGGTCAAACAACAATGTACAACGGAAATGACTTGACAAAGTTAATGGATCACTTTAATCACCCCGCAATAAATAAATCTGATTGGGAAACGAAACAACTGGGAAATCAAAATATTGTATTATATTTATGACAGGTTAAAGAAGATTCTTTAGTACCTATATAACCACGTATATTGACGTAATTTCTCATGTCTTCTGTACACAGGTACGTGTTTCACTATGGCGGCGTTCGGGACGGCCATCGGCTACCTGCTGTCGGGTATCTTTCTCAGCATCTACACCGATATCACCATACCACTAGGGTAAGCCTGCTGAAAGGTGCACAGACCTGTAAAGTGTCAGATATTGCCCAAAATGACATTTGGGACTTTAAAGGGACTTAGTAACATTGTCCAAATCCTTAAAATGAAATTTTAATTCTAGCGGTTCCCTCATACCTTGTTGTATTCGTATTACCAATAAAATCATGGGACAGATTTCGGTTTTCAAATTTCCCTTTCGTTACAAAGATATGTACGATTGAAGTATTTAGATAAGAAAAACTCCGGTGGAGTTTTTCTTACCGTGTACAAAGTGAGTGCAGTGAGTTAGTGACTATCACTTTGCAATACCCTGTGGACATATGAGATAACAACAATATACATTGCATCAACCATTCATGCACATGTCAACAAAGTTACTAGATCCCTTTAATCCTGTACCAAAATCATTGTAAGATATGTCCGAATGATGTGTGAAAGTTTCATTGAAAACAAAAAAAGCGAAAATATGCGTCAGCCTTTACAACGAATTACTGTATGACGTTTATGAGGTTCATGACCGTTCATTAACGCTCTTGATCTTAATGATAGATATCGTCATACTAAAGGGGCATTTGAAACAATCTAACCCTATTATTTTTATTCTTCTCTTATACCATAAGCTAAACAACACGGTAGAAGAGAAACGAGGAAGCTCCGAGTAATTTTCATGGAGTTAAACACTTTACAGGCATCCCTTTAAAAGGGTATCAACACCCAACGTTAATCTTGTAAATATAACTGATTTAGCAGTCCATTCCAACAAGAAGTTAAGAATAATAAAAATTGACAAAAATGGGAACCTGACAGTGTGTCATTCAGAGCGCCCTAAAACAAAAACTACACGACCAAAATTGGTTCTTGGTATCGTCTTTCATTGGAAAAGATACCCTATCCGATAGACATAGTCATTTTGTTACTATATTTTGGGAAGTGCCCCGTTCCGTTTTTGGGGGGCCACCCTGTATAAACCTGACGAATGAGTGCATATCCAAACTAAAGCAACGAATGTGTGCATTGAGTACCAATAAGATCCTGAATTTTTAGTATTACTCATACTTGTTGGGTTTTTTTTTCTAGCGTGGTAGCGTCTCCTTCTGATCCTGGGTGGGTCGGTGCGTGGTGGATGGGCTTCATTCTAGCTGGATTCTTCATCATCGTCCTCTCCTTACCGATCGGTCTATTTCCCAGAGAGCTACCAAGTAAGACACCACAAAGATTTAAAATATATTTTAGATTGCGTTTGAACAATGTTACTAGTTTACGGCCCCGTTGCAGAAAGAGATACAATCGATTGTAAGTTAGAATTAATTGTTAGTCAGGTCATGACTGTGTTCTGATTGGTTGAAACGCGCAAATTGTCTGACTTACAATTAATTGAAACTTACAATCGATTGTATCTCTTTCATTGTATCACTTAAAAGCGCTCAATGTCATATTTCTTAGTACTGTATCTTTATTATCTTCGATCGTCAGGTACAGTTCAAACCCACTAAATTTTCTTTTGCATGATCTCAATTCCCTGGACAGCATGCTAGCCCGAGCTGTTCTACAAGGACATAGCATGTTAATTAATACGGGGCCACGGGTAAAGGGCAGAAATGTGGATGAAATGTCTTGTTGAAGGACACACAAACCGGGGCATAGATTGGTATCGACTTCGGGTTTTATGATCTGAAGTGCCACATCAACTCAGTTTTGTATATTCCTATATCCGCTCCTCAGGGTAGACGATACTCTTCTCGATATAATCTTCTGCCCAGTTATTATGAAAAACCCTTCACATCAAAAATAGATCGTAGTACGTATGAGGATAATATTTCATTTTAAGCACATTATATTTCTTTAAACAGACCACTTAATGACTGCCATGCGTACATATAGTTTGCCATTTACAACTGGGCTAGTTTTTGTGCAATACCCATTATAATGAGCAAGTGTGTATTTCTCACCGTGGGCAAGTCGTTCGCAAGATGGCACCGGCGTCTGATTGACAAATCCGAACCATCTTTAATACTCTGCATTTTTCACTTCTTATATTTAGAAACGGCAAAGATTCGGGCCGAGAAGCCAGTCGAGTCGCACAAGAACTCGGGCGTCGACCTGCAACACCTGGCGAGTAACAAGCAAATCATGACGCCACAGATCACAAAAGCAGCTGCAGATACGAAGTCGGATCAACAGCTCGTGAGCAAGCCGCATCTCTCGATGACGCAAGGTGCAGTAGAAGTAGCAACAGCTGCAAAACCTGATGGGCCTCGTGCAGAGTCACCGGATCCGGAAGTGGCGTTGACCGATGACCTGGGTCACAAGTTCAGCGGGATCGTGCGGATCCTGAAGCACTTGGCGATCAACCCGACCTACGTGTTCACCGTGTGCTCCACCGTGCCGGACATCCTGCTCCTCAACTCGTTTGCGGCATTTCTTCCCAAGCTCATGGAGAACCAGTTCCTGATGACGCCGTCCACAGCGACCGTGATCACAGGTGAACAGTCCTACTACTTCCTCTATGTTGACTAACGATATGGTCTGTTCCTTTTAAGACCATACCGGTAGACCAACAGGACAACAACCAGTCATTCCTTATAGATGATGATGATGACGATGATGATGATGATGATGATGATGATGACGATGATAACTAAGATGATGATGATGATGATGATGATGATGATGACGATGATGACGATGATGATGATGATGATCAGTCGCGTATATCATGGCCCGACTGATTGGGGTGGCACACACATTATTGGGGGTACATCTTATGTATCTCTTAGTATTATAAAAATTATCCCCTTTCCTTTTGTTTGGGGAGGGGGCCGTCACTGTGTCTAATACGTTCCTCGTAGATAAAAGCATGAACACAACTAATATATTGTGTTATCGTTGCAGGTGTTGCGGTGATCCCTGGGTCAATCTGCGGCATGTTCTTGGGCGGGTGGTTGATGAGCCGATGGAAGCTCAAGGTCCCGGGACTTATCAAGATCGCCATTTTCGGGAGCGTGATCGAGACCATCGCCTTCCTCGGTGTCTTCATGCACTGTCCGCAGGTCCACATCGCCGGCATCACGGGGTCGTACTCACTCGAACCTATCAGGTATACATTGTCATTTCATCCTCGTATTAAGGCTGATGTTCCCGATGTTTCATTTAAATTCAAATTGTCCCCGCTTTAGTCGATATACTAATTTACCTCTTGTAATATGTCCTAAATGCATGATTTCACTGCATAGCCAGCTTTAATTAAAAAGCAGGCAAACTCGATATAAATATGAATGGATTTTTTATTATTTTTGTTATATTTTTAAAATTCAATTTTACACGACGCGCCCTTCTATTACAAACATATTTTTAATGGATTACTTTGCCTTTATACCATGCACACCTATAGAGGATTTGATAAAAAAACAAAAAAAAAACATGAGTAGTCATGCTCATTCACGTCCCGTAAACGTTGTTCAGTAATTGACATTCAGGACCTGGTGATGCATCAGACATGTCGGAAGGTACTTTGCATGTTTACGATCAGTAATACTTTGTAATGTATCTTTTCATCAAACCACTTATCTTACCCGAATCTCTCTCCATTGACCCCTGAACTATCACCATAGTTCTAGTAGTCTTCTCAACCTAACGTCATCCTGTAACAGAGGGTGTGACTGCTCTGAAGAGAAATTCCGCCCTGTCTGCTGGGAGGAGACTAACATCGGCTTCTTCAGTCCCTGTCACGCGGGCTGCGAACAAGACTACCAGAATGGGGTAAGAGTGTTATTTTTTTTTGTTATAGCAAGTTTAATTTCTAAGCATTTAATGTTTTTTTTAATTACAGAGAATGCACAGGTATCGATACAGTAATGTGTATTTAATGCATACACATGTAGCTAGATGCTATGATGATTATACAGTGTGTCCCAGAAAAATCGAAACCGGATTTCATGGCATAAATTTTCTGTCATAATGAATAATTTCTTTGATGAGATATAGTCATGTATGAAAAGCTATGTGCCTCTTCTTTCATTTGATGTACAACTTATGGCACATAGTTCACGCATGACTGAATTAAAACAATTGACATTGATGTTAAAAAAATTGCCTACGGGCCTGTCTTCCATAATTATATATACGTGACATTTGTTTAGGTAGCACATCACTATCTCTGTAAATGAATGATGTTTAACATTCCTAAAAGACAGTTTTGCTATCGTTACTAACACAATATGGGGTGTTGGAGCCAGAAGCAACACAAATTGTAATGAAAAATAATTACATTCGTTTTCATTCTTTCGATCCAATATAGACGTATGGCGATTGTCGCTGTCTACACTACGAGGATGAGTCTACTTCTGTAGCAGCAGCGTATCGTCACGTGATGCAGGAAGCACGCCCCCTCTCGGTCCAGGAAGGAAAGTGTCCCGCCCAGTGTGACCTCCTACCGGTATTCGTCGTCGCCATCAACTTCGTTCTGATCGCCATCTTCATCTCCAAGGTGCCTCTCATGAACATCGTCCTCAGGTGAATACAAATGTTCTAGAAACTAACAATAGTCTTCACTGACTCATTAAAGCCAATTTGTTTTACTAATGTGTTCCAGATATATATTGTAACTCAAAATGTAATCTGATATTATATATTGTGCCTTCTCACGCATTGTTCCTTTCTATTATGCGCAAGTCTTTTCCTTATTTTTACTTGAACCCCACTTGCAGCTTATCTTTTACATACATTTGAACCTCCGATCTCTCACTTCATTTTGGCAGTGTATAATTGTTTGTATTGTGTACGTCTTCTCCTATTTGTGTCATGTAAAGTTCTCTCTTGTCCCATGTTGGTCTCTGTTGGCATCCCCTTTCCCCCTTTTTTCCTCTCTATAATATGTTGTTGTAGTCTAGAATGTGTTAATTTAAATGTACAATATACCTAACTATTATTTGAGGGGTCCACAATTGTACAAGCATTGCTTTTTAGTGGACCCCTCTTGTTTCCAATAATATGTATATCCCTAGTTTGTGCAAATT
This sequence comes from Echinarachnius parma, assembly GCA_037951105.1. Lineage (NCBI taxonomy): Eukaryota > Metazoa > Echinodermata > Echinoidea > Clypeasteroida > Echinarachniidae > Echinarachnius > Echinarachnius parma. The sequence continues at coordinate 12,535 of JBAMJV010005156.1, forward strand.
ATCATTATTCATTTGTAATGTTTTGTTGGAAGCAAGAATAAATTGAAATTGAAAATTGTAACTGTATGCCTGGTAGAAACATGGAGCAGGTTTCGGTTTTCCGAATTCTATTCTGCTATAAAGATATTTATGATTAAAGTGTTTGGATCTTAAATTATCTACGATGTAATTGTAGATTTTCTATTCTGTTATAAAGATATGTATGATTAAAGTGTTTGGATTTTAAATTATCTACGATGTAACTGTGCCTGTTAGCAAAGTAAGCAGTAAGTGCAGTGAGTTGGCAAATACCAATTTGCATTTTCGCTCATTACTTGGTCATTATTACATTAGATTGCCATGGAATTTTTACACATCACTCAGTGCACATGTCAGATCACCATAATTCATATCTCATTAACCATTCACCATATTCTGCACGTGTCTACAACATTACTCTCGTCTGTATACAATTATCATCATGTTTATTGTTAATTGCAGATCGGTTGCTGAGCATGAAAGAGCAGTGGCATTAGGTGTCAACTCCATTATCGCCCGAACATTAGGTAAGGTGTCGTAATCAAAATATCAATCAGGGGCCCCGTTGCAGAAAGAGACTGAAAGAGATGTAATCGATTTTCAATCAAGTTATCCGATCTTGTGGGTAAAAAGGCACATCTGTTTGGTTCAAATGCACAAATGCTCTTAAGCCCAGCGCAGACAGAGCCGACTTGACCCGATCCTACTGGTTTTTAGTCAGGCTATAATCAGTTTCGCTCAGTCGGAGCCGATCCAACATGTAGAATCGGCCTCGAATGACATCCGACTGGCTCTTGACTGGCACAACCGGAGTCCTGAGGCAAGGTATACTGAGTTAATCAGGCTGAAAACCAGTCGGATCGGGTCGAGTTGGCTCTGTCTGCGCCTGGCTTTACAATAGATTGCAAGTCTTTCTGCTCCGGGACCCCTTTCTGTTATACAAATTTGCAAGATGATTTCCTAAACAAGAACACTCTTTACTTGAAAAAGTGAAGAGTGAAAAATGTATTAGTACAATCGAAAAGCATTCGTTGAATGCTTTCAGTCAATAAATGTACCCATGTTTAGGAAGACATTAAACCAATCAATACCCATTCAATTCTTCAGTTACAAACAACTGAAACAAAAACAGGTTAAAAAGAAATATGAAAGCTTCGAGCGACTTTGGTTTAATTATTTTGTCTGAATGTGGCAATGAAGGATGATATATTCGTCTACTGTATAGAGTTATGCAAGGTTGGCGTTGATGATATTATTTCTGACGATTCTATTTCTCTTTTCATCTAGGCTCAATCCCAGGACCCATCATTTTCGGCGCCATCATCGACAGCGCGTGCCTCCATTGGCAGGAGACGTGTGGCGTGCAGGGTGCCTGCTGGCTGTACGACAATGCAAGCCTTTCTTGGAGACTAGCGATCCTGTCCCTCGTGTGCAATTTACTCACGGTGACGTTCTATTCGCTGGCGCTGCGCTTCTACGAACCGGCACTCGGAAGCGACGACTCGGAGACGGGGGAGGAGAGGGACGAAGGGGAAACTGAAATATGTCTCGGTACATCGCCATCATGAGAAAAAAAAATAGCAAATTAATTTAGAGTGAAATGGTTAAAGTAGATAATATATTAATTGGGAATGCAGTGGCTTATATATCATTCTGATTAAATTTTGGAGCCGATGTCTAACCCGACTGGATTTCAGTCAGGCTAGAATCTTTTTTGCTCAGTCAGAGCCGATTCAACATGTTGAATCAGCCTCGAATGATATCCGACTGGCTCTTGACCGGCTAAAAAGGAGTTCTGAGGCAACGTATACTGAGCTGAACCGACTGAAAACCAGTCGGATTAGGTCGAGTCGGCTCTGTGTGCGGAGGGCGTTAACTGTCTGCAATCTCTCGGAGACACCCCCCCCCCCCCACACACACACAAAAAAAAAAAAAAACACACACACGCTCGTCGGTGTGCATTTGGTATTTTGTGCGCACCCATCCTGTATACGCCTTTATTATATCATATTATAGTATAGGCCTAAATTTAACGTTAACAAATGTATGGTCTATTTATACGTGTCATCAGTTGTGCCTATACTGGCCATTTTTAGCCTTAAGATGTTGATGTAACTATCATCTGAACATCTTTTGAATGAGTAAAATATTTGTAATGTTTCATAATACAGTCAAACCTGTTTTTGTGTTCACCTGTATATAGTAGCTTACTTGCCATATATTGGTCATCACAAGTTATCCCCTACAGAGAAAAAGAAGAAAAAAAACGAGATTACCTGTCAACAGTGGCAACTCTACTATCTTCCCTTAGGTGGTAACTATACATAGGTTTGACTGTATAACGATGCAAGAAGCAATATTACCTCACATATTCTTGCAGCAGTTGTAATTCACCTTCTTTATAAACCGAACACAAAAAGTAACTTGACCCCTAAGCAATTGCCCATCATTTCATAACTAAGAATCGTTTCAAGATTTCGTCTTGCCAATATATCCATATGGTAGTTAGGAAAACAATGTGTAAACATAAGAGGTAACCATTAATCCATGGTTAAGTGAGCACACATTACAGAAAAAATAGTCATATTTCAAAATTCGCAAAAGTATTATCATCATTACAAATTATTGAGAGTTGGAAAATTAAAAATGCAGTGTTTTACAATTGCAATAAATGCATTTTACCACATGTGCCATCAAAAAATCTAAATGAATGGAATATCAAACAGCATTGTTTCATAAACCATGATCAATGCATTCCGCCACATGTGCGGATTCACAACAATGTACAGGCACGCGCAATACCTTGTGACTTTTGAATTGGGCCATCTTGTCTTTAATCTGTGCTCATTCAGCCATAAAGTAATGAATATCTCTGATTTTTGCACATATCGAACATAACAACTGTGCCAATATTGTGGTAAGATGACATCTTGAAAAAATAATCGGTTATGAAATTATGGGCAATTGCTTAGGGGTGAAGTTACTTTTTGTGTTCCGTTTAGTTATGTGACAATTATGACAACATAATTATAGGTGAAAGAAAAAAATAATTACATAATAATTGAAACTACTTTGTATTGTATTATGTCTTCTAATTCTTCGTTATTATCATTCACCATTATACCGTCGTCATTGTTATTAGTGAAATGTGCATTGAACATGTTTGGTGGTGATGCCAAACTCGTTCAAGGAATATCGTTATTCTAATTTGCCTCTATATTTCTTCAGTTATGCATGTTAATCAAGTCACATAATCGCACTTCGTTTTCCATGTGCGCACTATCCGTAGATTCTGAATTCGAATTACCACTCAGAAAAAACAGTTTACACGGCTTAAAATTCAAACATTATTTACGATGCATAACATATTTGTATCGCTATATGTTTTTTTTAATACCAATTATGTCTCTCCATTCATTCAAATTGGCCATAGTGCAATATATTTATCGTATGTTTTATGCAGTGTGGTTGTAAGTATGTGCGTGTGTTTATTACTGTTACAATTATGTTGTTAATTGTACGTTATTTTGTTTGTTACAATGCTGATATGCGTGTGTGTGCATGTCAGTATTTGCTAGATCACTATACCTATCGACCACTTGATGTAATGTTTACATTCTCTTAAACCAAAAAACCGTTTTTGTTTCTTTACTATTTGTGTTTCAAAATGATCCCTTAACTTTGTAAAAATTCAAGCAAAATCAATTGGAGCTTTTACACTTGTTTACATGTATATATTGTTGTTATGGTTATGGTAACATCATTAAATGGGTCTCCCTAACTATGGAGATATTTAAAATTAAATGGAAAAGCGTTCCGATTGTAGTCAAAAGTATAATATATGATTGAAGTCTCAAATTATAACCTTTGAGAAATCGTTATGAAGTTAATGGATCACTTTAATAATTACAAATCGAGATTGTTTTCTTTTTCAAGTGGTGTCCGTTGTAATTTCGTGTCAATGTCACAACTAGTTGTGATTATTATTTATAGGTAAAAGATCACCTTGAAAATAAACAATACTGGAAATTAAATAAATATTGTCTTAATTCGGAATCTTTTGTTGAATGTTTCCCCAATGCTGTATTGGTATGTTTTTGTTTCAACACGATGTTAACGGAATAGTAATGTGTAGCTCGATAGTATGAAATTGCCACATACGCATTCCATTTTGAAGTACCTAAACATGTCATCTCGGTAAATTACAGATGAAGAGCTTAATTCCAAAAGGCGGAAAATCCACTTTTTCAAATTTTCAGAAAGGCAGGTTTGTTTGATCAACTTTGTATAAATGCCTATGGGAATATGGATATATAGGAACGTTGCATATTTTGATTTTTATCGTGTAACTTGTCCTAAAATGTCGATTTCTACATAGCTACATAGCTTTTTGATATACTGATATCGTTAACTCAATTTTTTGTATGGAAAGTGGATTTAGCACCTTTTGGAACTAAGCTCTTCTAATGTAAAAGTCACAATTACAGGATTATATCGATAATTGATAATATAAATTCCAGTAATGGGGTATAACTTGTTGTCTTATTGAGAGGAAGACATATACTTTAAATTTACCATGCATTTCAAAAACATTGTTACAATGTGCGATATATGTTGCAAATGTCCATAAGAGTAAATTAAACACAACAATAAAGTCCACTCAGAGGTCTAGATTATAATGGCCAAAATAATGTTTTATTTTGTTTACACACACATCACTTATAAAATAACAACATAATCGCATTAAGATATCACAAACGGCAAGTAAGATACGCATACAAAATAATGCAGAAACATTATCGAACAACAAGAATTTCAGAAAAGGGTAGTGGAAAAAAGTAACTAGGGTGTTAGTGTGAAAAACCTCCACAACGTTAATGACTCTTGATCACTAAACGTACGTTGCTAAATAATTTTCGTTAATATTGTTCATTTTACTTAGCAGACATTATAAATTCATATTGATATTACTTAGCATTGGGCATTGTGCTTATTGTATCGGTCTCTTCCAACATCTTCCAACAATCAGGAGTCAACGTCTCAAAGAGAAACAAATAAGTTCAAATACGAATGTTCAAGTAACATAATAGTAATTCTACATACTAGGTATACCATTTTTAACAAAATTACAACATGAGTTTCCATAGTTTCAATACAGCACATCAAATAAGGGTCATACAATGCACATCATTAACTAATCACGGGGCATAATTATGCACAGCATAATGAACTACGTACATACAATAGTTACAGTGTAGATAATTGATATCGTTAGAAGGTTATCGTAACAACAGAAGACATATTAATCAGTTTCGTTCTTTCGTTATACACATTATTATAATATCCTGACCATTCAAATAGTAGATCTCTTGCACGGCTCTGTATGGTAGTCTTTGGCAAATCTATATATTTACAAGGACGGAGAAGAACATATTTCAAAACTTTTACTAAACTAGTGAAATCATTATCATATTAAATCGTGGTAACACGATTACCACTATACAAATTAGAACAAAGTTCATCGAAATTATATTATGGTATTATGAGTAAACGAATGAATTTTACAATTAGTAATAGCATATGGCAATGTACTGGGCACGGATCTCCTTTCATAGAGATTACTTCACCTTGATTTACTATATAGTAATGCAATCATAATATGTATCGTCGGAAGAATATAGGTTTTCCAGGTCAAATGTCCGTCGAGTGAAGGAAAGTGTCACATAGGTAATTTAAATGTCCATGTATATTTTTAAATGTCCACATTTGATTGTGGAGATCCATATAGGGATTTAAAATTTCCATGTAGGTACGAAGTGTCCATATTTGCATTTTTGAAGTCCGATAAGGGAAACCAAATATCCATATAGTGAACCAAATGTCCGTGTAGAGAGCCTTCTATCCGAATAGGGAAAACAAATGTCACATAGTGATATCAACTGTCCACAGTTTAAAACAATATGCTTTATTAATCATACATTATTTAAGCGAAATAAAAAAACGCACAAAATAGAAAGCAGACCTCGGGACAATTTCTCAAGGAAAGTCTCTCGTAATTCCACATACTTACGAGAGACTTAAGTCCAATGGCGGATCGGGGGGGGGGGGGGGGGGCTGAATCGGCCGCCCCCCCCCCCCCTTTTTGTGTACAACTGACATTTGAATTACCTATACGACATTTGATTTACCTGTTAACAACTTAATCATTCATTTTATGCATGAATAGGCAGCAATTTCTATTATGCGGACATTTAAATTCCCTATGGACGTCTTATTTTCCTATTGGGACATACGTTTTTGCAATGTGGACATTTGTTTTCCCTATTTCTATTGTGCGGATATTTGACTTCTCTATGGACACCTTATGTACCTATTCGGATGGTTATTTTGCTAAGAGGACATTTGATTTCTCCTTGGGACATTTCAATTACCTAAGCGACATTTGGTCTGACTCGGCGGACATTTGACCTGGAAAACCTATATTAGTAATACTTGATCCCTTGCACGTTCCCTAAGTTTTCTTTAGCTTCTGACCCATACAAGTACATGTATTGATACAAAATAAGGTAAGGGAAGTATCACAATAGGACCTTTCGAGTAACAATGCTTAGAGCAGCAGCACCGGTCTAGCAATCCCGAGGTCTCGGTTCGATTCCCGGCGAAGCTTGATTTTCTTGGCTCATTTTTAATTTATATACATTAATAATATTTCTGGTCAGTTTCCCTATGCCTGAAATAATAACATACAATTATATTACAGTATTGGAATGCACAAGAACATTCATAACAAAATGCAGTTTTGAAAAGTAACCGAGTCTCTTCACGAAAATCGTTAATGCTGTCCATAGAAACTCGCACTACTACTAGTATTGGATGGACACGGTGGCAGGGTATATGGCAAGCCTGTAGAAAGCCCGGCCTGCTGCGAGGAAAACGCGGAACAGCCCTGCTGAAAGTATATATTGCTATGGATGTTGCCGTAGTGCTGAAACATTTGCTGTGGGTCGTGCGAGTTCGCACCATGGGAAGCAGCAGCAGCTGCTGCAGCGACACTGTTGTGTTGTTCCGATACCGCGCAGTCTGCTCTAGATACAGGCCCGCCCTCTACGCTAGATGCGAACTCATTATAGCATGACGTCACGGTGGCATCGCTTCCGGTTGCGCCTGTCACGTGATCGGACGAGAGCGGCGAATCAGTGGGTGAGTTGTTAGAGGAAGCAGACAGGCCGCAGTCAGAAATTTTCTGCCGCTTTAATGCCATGCCGCCACCGAAACCATCTTGTTGCGTCGGCGCCTTGGACTCTGGGGATCCGTCCGATGAAGGCGGCGTGTTGAGCCACGAGAGATCGCTGGGCCGGTCATGGTGGAACCTGCTCCCCTCCAATAAAGTAGTGGATGATGTCGCTTCCGGTGGCAGCTCGTGGAAGTCTGTCGGTGATACGTTGTCCTCTTTGGTGACTGTGATCTCAGTCTTTATTGTTGAGTGGTAGTGGATGGTCTTGCCCTGGGCGTGACTCATGGGAGACTGTGCTGGAGAAGCCTCCTGACTGCTGCAGCTGATGTCGTGTAGGCTTAATGCAAGCGATGTGGGCACGGGGATCGGGAATGGCGCCGAGGAGGAAGATGATGAGGAGGATGAGGTTGTAGAGGGAACGCTGGACCCATGTGGTGGACTGATCGGGACGTACGCAGGCCGACTCGCCTGCGACTGCGAATTCGACAACGCGTTGCCAACAAGTTTGAAGGCGGTCTCTTCCGGATTCGGCAGGCGGAAGTTTCCACCCAGTGGCCTCGGGTTTCCCGAAGGCGGTATCTGGCCGAAGTTTGAGGAGCCTAAACTCGGCATCGAAGAGTTGTGGTGGTGGTGGTGGTAGGTTGGCAGGGGAAGCCGCGGCCGCAACTGATGGTGGTGGTGGTGGTGATGGTGCTGTTGGTGATGGAATCTGTTCTGGGGGTGGTGCTGTTGCTGGTGATGGCGGAACGGGGTGAGGTAGTGCCCGGGGTGGTGTGGGTTATTTGCCGCGTAGCCACCGCTCACTGGCAGGTTCGCCGCGTTCACCACGGGAGCAGGGCAAGAATTCTTCTGGGGTCCTCCATTCTTCGGGCGGGGGCCGTTCGTCAAGATGTTGAAATCCCGAGGGGACAAACTGTACGAGTAATAAATAACAGGTCATATAAATATGTTGGCATAGAGGTGTACACGCAGCATACACGAATCATACAATATAATGTACGATAAATTTGCAATGATGTTTTAAGACGACCAATAGATGGGTTAGGTAATTATTACTGCCTTGTTTCCTCCCGTTTCATGTACTATTATATAATCGTTTTGATCATTGTTCAATTAAAAAAAAACACGTAACAAATAGAAGTGTATATTAACGGAACTTACTTGTCATAGTTGTCCCTGAAGCCTTTGGCGAAAGGATTGTAGTCGATTTTCAACTGCGTCACCTGTTGGAAAAAGGGAAGAGATATGATATCTACCATCATTCTAAAAATTGTCAGATCTTTCACCTGCTCACGCTTTAGTTAATTGTTAATGGCTGACAGTGTTCAATAACTTGCCTTTTCCGACTCACGAACATGCATTAGTGTAGTAATTAGGTAGTTGCTAAACATAATTACGTCTCTTGAAATATGTGCATTAATTTTGATGTGATTATCCCCACAGCGCACTAAAAACGATCCGATTTGGTCCGATCCGACAAACGATTAATGATTTGAACTATGTCAATTCAGATGCACACAAAGCCGACTCGACCGAATCTGGTTCTCAGTCAGGCCCGAGTCAGCATGGTCAGGCCAGAGTCAGGCCAAATCAGTCGGGACCGACTCACCATGTTGAATCGGCCGGCCCCCGATTGGCTTCAGAATGGTTCCCGTCTGGCAAAACCGGAGTCGTGAGGCAACACAACTGACTATTGCTATAGTTTAATCGGGTCGAGTTTTACCTCTATGTGTTGGTTTTACATGATGTAAAAACACATGTTTAGCTTTAATTCAAATACGTAGTATAATACCCTCCGCACACCGACTCGACCCGATACGACTGGTTTTCAGTCAGGCGTGAGTCGGTTTTGCTCAGTCGTATCCGATTGAACATGTTGAATCGGCTTGGAATGATCTCCGACTGTCTCTTGACCGGCAAAACAGGTCTGGATTCCTTAGGCAACGTATACTGAACTATTTTGGAGGCATTTAGCGCTTAGAAACATAATCATGTATTAAGCGCTTTTAAATGGTATTTATTATTATTATTATTATTATTATCAATATCTTTCCTTTGTAATTTATTTTGAAAAGAACACCAGCAGAAAGTTGATGTATATTCTCATTCTTCTAGTCGAAATAGTTGTTACAAATTACGGATCAAATTCTGAACAAACCTACTTGTGTAAGTGGTACGTTTCGCCGATGACTACCGGCTTCTTCTGGCAACCCGCATAAGTGGAGGACGGTCGCACTTACACAAGTAAGTTTGTCCAGAATTTGATTCATATATTTTGGACATCGACAGTATATATTTTAGTAAATGCACTTACATCCGTGTTCTGGTAGGCTGTGACGGCGAAGAACTGGGTCTCGGGGAAGTTGAACGTCTGGAGGGACCTTCGATCGTTCAGTTCTAGCACGTGGATGCGTGGCTGGTACTGGTGCATGGAGTTCAGTATAACCTATACAGAATAAAGATTAACATTCACAATTAACGAAATAGGAGGTATGAAATTAATAAAACCACTTGTCATCTTATATAAACTACCATAACAACATCTGCAATGCTCAATGCTGATTGGTTGTTGAGCTACAAGTAACAATGATTAGACACTTACAACAATTATTAGATTTTTATGAAACTGGCCAATGAATCTTTTTAATTTGTTATTAATAATTTAATGATTAAATGCCATTGTTGTTCGAGATAAGGAGGCCTGGTAGAGTCTAAGTTCAAAGGTCGTTTACAAAATAGGCTTGCAGGGTAGACATAAACAAGTATATTCATTGCAGAAAGCGTATGAGAAAAGGTCGTTTTTTATCAAACTCTGTTCAGAAACCGTTGAAATATCCATAAATAGATAAATAAAGTAATTCGAATTAAAGTCGCGGGGATCGACATTATTTTATTGGAATTATGATCGATATGGGATGGAACATAGGTACACATATTATGTAGATTAATACGATCTCGACATGTCAAGAAAGGATATAAACTCTCTCTTACAAATCCATTGTCCTTGCCGCGATGGTTGGTGAGTTTGAGTTTGCTGAAGACGATATCCTGATGCATCCAATGCACGCCTTGGCTGGGTGAGTCCGGATGTAGATAGACGTTACTCACTGACAAAACAAAAACATAAAGGAACATGTATAAAACAGAGGCCTGTTTTATGAAAGGGTCTTAGCTACGTACGTTGTCTGGCGCAGAGCTAGGGTGCAATTATCTCTGCGTTCAGACCATTATAACACTTTTGAATTTCCACGCACTGCTATCGACGGTCTGTGTAGCCTTTAGTCAAGGCTCTATATGGCTTGGAGATTCTCTATGCGATCGCGAGCTAGCTAGCTGTGAGAGAGCTAAATACTAGTAAACTGGCTCCATAGCCTTTAGTCAAGGCTCTATATGGCTTGGAGATTCTCTATGCGATCGCGAGCTAGCTAGCTGTGAGAGAGCTAAATACTAGTAAACTGGCTCCATATATAGCCTTTAAGCACTGGATTCGCAGTAATTTATTAATGAGCAAAGAGAATAAAGCATTACTATTCATGAGAGAAATCAGTAACCAATCAGATCGCTAGATGTGGATACCGTATGCCTAATCGGTGGCGTGTTCCACCGTGTATTAAGGGTTTATTTAGTATCAGATATTAATATTATCATAACTATCATAATGATAAAATATGAGATACATTACAATGAAAACTAAAGCATAGAATTACCTTTTTGCATCCATATCAAATCTCAACTCTTTATTTTAAAAGAAAACAACATATTTTGTAATGACGTACCCTATAAATAATGGACGCGTCCGCACCCGGTCCGGTGCACCGCGGTGGTATGTTCAGTGCAGCATACAGCATACGCTAGTCCGAAGCGGAGACCCTATAACAACCACTACTCTATGCCACTAACAGTGTATTGTGAAAGGTTGCGCGTTTGGTTTTACATTACAGCTTCCAAACGAAGACTAACACTCACAAACAGCTGATCAACCTGGTCTTGTGGCATATGAATATGGGCTTCGTAGCATTTCTACGAAGATTTTCTATGTAAATAAAAGAAAATATAACTTTTCACGTTCACGAGTGGCGATAGGCTTCGTGCTGCCCCGCTCAAACTCAGTCTTTCGCGGTTTAATACAGTACCGGTTGTAGAACCTGCCAGACAGCACGATGCCTATCGATAGGCTACGGTCTGTGCGAAACGCGGATTTGATTGCACCCTATAGCTCCGCGCCAGACCCTTTCGATCCATGCTTTCATGAAACAATCGAAGTATAATTGATTGACTGATTGATTTGTATTCATTTAAGACGAGAATTATATAAGTTATACGTTTCAAATTTCAGCCATGTTCTAATATGGTTGCAAAAGAAGCCGATATGGACAGTGCGTTCCAATACAAAATAAAAAAAAAGAAGCAAGCAACAAACTACCAACGGATATATATAAAGGCCATTTAATCGTGAAATAAATACACCATGAAATGAAGTACATAGATATCTCAAATGAATATATTGGCATTACAAGAAGAGGTAACTCAATGGAATTTTACAAACATATTTGAGAGGCGGAGAAAATATTTACGGATAAAGAAATAAGAAAAGCTGAGAGACAGCTCAAGAATATGCCCGCCCCCCCCCCCCCCCCCATACTCAGATGGTCATATGTACCGCATGCGCGTTCCCGATTTTTCGGGAAAAGGGGTACATGTATATTTTAGGGGCTCAGTTCGGGAAAAAATCCCGAAAAATCGTTGAAATAGGGGGTCTGTTAGCATTTTTTTCCCGAAATATTTTCAATTTGGGGTAGTTTTCAAATCTTCCTTCATTTAGGGGGTAATTTTGCTAGGCTTCCCTTCCAACAACCTGTGATAGGGGGGGGGGGGGGGGGGGTAATTTTGCTGGCTTCCCTTCCAAAAGCCCGTGATAGCTGGGGGTAATTTTGATGGCTCCCCTTCCAAAAGCCCGTGATAGGGGGTCAAAATCCTAACCCATTTCCATCCTTAAAGGGGGGTTATCTCTAAGAATCTGGAACAAGCATATGTGTATGGTTGACCGCCTGAGCGGGGGGGGGGGGGGGGGGGGAGAATATGCCGATGATATACATACCTTTGGGGATGTTTTCTGCCTGTCCACACGGCACCCATTTCCCACATTGAAACTTCCATTGGTTCGGATCGCATAGCACCATGTCCACAAACACGTTGTACTGTGTAGTCGGGTCCAGTCCGCTCAACTTGTACACCAACTGGGGGAACATTCGTCTAAAAAGGATACAATTAAAAAGTAAATCGTCTTTAATTCATTATGTATCTTTGAAAGGAATGCACATAAGTATATTTATGTTGAAATTACCACTGAAACTTTCAATATTGATTCGGATCACAAAGCGCCATGACCACAAACACAATTTTCGGACTTATTTACAATTCATGGTTTACTCTGTTTGTGTCAATCATGTTATCATTATTGCGCTTTTGCGTTTTGCATACTATTCCCGGTTATAAGTGTAAACACGATGTCATATCCATAAAGCTTGTCAATTGGACATAGACTAGTGCATAACGTTAACAAAAATTTACCAGACATTTTTTTCTCATGTGGATTAATTTTCAGGAAAAAATAACATGACGTTATTTCTTTCTCAGAGTTCATCCCGCAAACATCATCGTTATAGGGCTTAAGATCACAGGAACAAATATTTCCTCGATTAATCCTCTAGCAATATGATGTTCGAAAGATAATTAGTGGGGTAACTCTGGCGGATTAAATGCGTCCGTTTGGGTTCTCAGAACTCGGAGTAGGAAGTTGAGGTTAGACCAACAAGTCAAAAAGGGCCCCATTTCTTTTTACGTAATACTGTATCTAGGCCTATTTATACTACCATGTTGACCATCGGTCAAGATTGACCATTATTTTTGTACAACAAAGATGGCAGAAGGTATAGTATAGTATCGGTTTAGATGGATCTGTAATAGTCTATAATATTGTGGGGTAAAGGGAAACTAAGGCATATTGTGTCGGACTTACAAAAAAAAACGTTACTTCCAAAAATAAAAACATAAAAAAAAGTTAGTTATATCAAAACTCCGTTCAGAAACGGCAACAAATTAAGTCATCAACAAAAACGGGCGTTGACTATAATTCTCGATGCGACCTTTATTATATCAAAATAACCCAAAGTAGCTTTCAATTTGATTCTGATATTATTATGCAAGGCGGCAATATTTACGCCTCATTTTGCGATCAGCACGAAGTGTTTTAAACCATGATATTATACGTCCGAACTGTGTATAGATTTTTACATCAAAACATTATGTGAGTTTTAGGAGAATGAGACCAAACCTGTAACTAAAGTCGAGCGCCCAGGACATTACATGTACATGGATTTGCCCATATTATGTCATAACCATAGTAACGTGACCATCGATATATCGATGAACGTGGACCGACTGATTTGGGTGAGGCATGCGAATTGTTTTTCTTTATTTCATCGAAGTTTTACCATTATGTTTTTTTTTTTTTTTTTTTTTTCTTCAAGTAATTGGGGCCGGGCACCATTGGGCACGTACTCCATGTATGTAACGACTATACTGAAGCTCCGGTAAGTATATATATATATCTTTTTTTTTTTTTTTTTTTTCACATAAAAGGAATGTTTTTACTTATCATAAAATTATACACATTTGGACTATCTTGTAATCGGTCAATATACTACAGAAAACAAATAAATCATGGTCAACCCAAGGATGTATCCTTGGTCAACCTTAAAGTTGGGGCAGAGCCGTATACAACGGCTCTGGTTAGGGGATGCGTTTGGAACACGGGGCCGGGTAAATGCACCGGCAATTACCCTACCATCACCTTTTACCAATTTTACGGAGAAAATCCGCCGGCCCCCTTTTCATGCCAAGTACACAAACACGGGTCTTTGTCATGCACACGTGTCAAGTTTACCGACGTCTTATAATACGCATAACAGGAAGTGTGAGCCTTGTTTACCAATAAACACATTAACAACATTGTATAGACGATGCTACACAATCGGACGGATGATAATGAAGGACTTGAATGCGTGACCGTGCGTCAAATTCCGGTCCTTTCTCTATAGATCTAGACTTGATAAAGAACATATTAAAGAAAGAGAGAACTTCCCGACCGCTTTTTATAATCCACTGGTTTGCGTTTTATCGCATTTTGCGCCTTTTGATCCGTACTACAGTATTTGCTGGGTCCAGATATAAAACATGTATAATGCTACCTGTTGACAGGTTAACAAATATTTTATTGCATTATATTAATAGGTATAAACATGGGTACCGAACAATGGTCTTTTTAGGATTTGTACGATATTGAGCCAAAACAGCAAAAAAACGTTACTGTATGAACATGATAAAAAGGACCGCAATCATGAACATATAGACATAGCTTTAATATACCGCAGAGAAACCAAAACGTTCAGTATATTTCTATCAAGACTTAGATTCGGGATGAAATTATATCAAACTACAAAGCTAATTATGTTAAAGTTTAGAAGTTGGTATTAAAAACATACATGTGGCCCAAATGCGGCCCTATTGAATCGGAACGCTACAATAGAGTTATTTTCTCATATGGAGAGGTACATTACCATAACGATATGCAATTAAACATGCGATTAGAGGAAATATCAAAATTACAACAGCTTAATTAGTGGGAAATCAACATAACCACTTAAACAACGAAACGCCATGAAGTGAAGTTACGATGATGCAATATGTCAGGACGGGCTTTTGTAATTTTCATTTTAAAAGAACCATGCATGTTTGATTTTCATAATGAGGGCAGTGCACTCGACGACAAGGACTATGAGCCCTCAAAACATCTGGCTTTGTTTCTTTATTTCTATAGTAATGTGGGCACAAGAACCAATAATAAAATATGTTTGTTAAAAATGATAATATAACATCAGGGAGGCATGTTTGTGTCCACATCGCGGTCTGTGATAGTTAGTAAAAACATTCGCCTGCCCAGTTAACGCATACAAGTTAAGTCAGCTTTCCCCCAATTTCGACTCACATATTGACGCGCGACAAAATCTACCGCTACGGCACGCCAACAAGTGAAGTGCCTACGCGGCAGGAGGGGTGGTATTGTTGCCCCTCCCTCACACAAAAGAACAATACTACTTGACCACGCGAGTGTCATTCCTTTGCCATTAATCCGTTGCATGCGACAACAGTGAGATATGTATTAGTCCTACGGGATATACAGAAACTGTTATACATGCATCACGAAATAGGTTAATATATTGAGTTTGCAATTAAACAGTGGCGTTGTTCCTGCATAAACATGATGAAGAATATTTTGATAACCATAATGACATTATCGAATATTGATAGCGAGAACCCACATACATCAAATTGAAGTTTGATATTGAGCTCGTACTAAAAATGAAGTGACACTCACAACACCTTGAAAAGAAGGCACTTTTCGTGACTTTCTGATGGTTATTTAATTGGAAGTCCCCATCTGGAGTGTCTAAAATGTGATAGAAAGTCTGGTTATTTCGAATTTTCTCGCTCTGCTAATGAGATTGCCTCCTACCCAATTGACTCAAGTTTTGTCTGTTTGTGTGATGAAATTGAAAAGCGCAACATGCATCTGCCATCACACCTTTTAATTTACGCCTGTTGGAGGCGAGGGTGGTAAATTTAATAATTACACGAAAACTGGTTAAACCTTAAATCGGGGTGTTACAGTATTATGAATCAAGTGGTAGGAGTGACTGAAGCGAACTGATTAATCGTAATGCATTTTAATAACAAATAATAGATGAATAGTTTCAATGAATTCAACTATAGAAGTATGTCGGTAGAAAAAGAGAATAGTGTTCACCCACTTATGGTATTTTAAAGTGATGGAACAGTTGTGGTCAAACTGAACTTCAGTAACCCAAACTGGCACCGTATCACTACAAACTAATAGTTATTTACTCCACCATGCGCGAAAGTTATACAAAACTTTTTAAAACGGCTACGTTAGAAGGCTGTAAATCATTCAAACAGCATACATTAAAACACAAGTGGGCATTTCTTATACGATCTTATGAATGTGATGTGTTGAAATTACGATTCAATAGAGGGTTTGTCAACAAATAAATACAAACCTATTTTGTATATTTTCGAAATTGTGTAGACATGATAATATTTTTCTTAAAATAATCGAAAAAATGTGTGCCCCACTTTCATCCCAATCACATATATATTTGACATTTCAGCGTTTTAAACCGAATTGATCAAATTTAAAATGTATACTATCTTTACAATCAGGTGTTCTTCCAAACATTACACTTAGTTTTCCATTAACGCACTGTACTATCCCTTTAATATTGTCTTCCTTTATAATTATAATGAGATATCGATTTACATACTGGAATTATGAGTATTACTGCTTGTCTTATCAGCTAACGAAAATCAATAATGTATGAGCAAGTGTAAGTTTATCGTAACAACTAAAAATGTACTATGAACTTATGATGTGAAGGTTTGTCATGCCAAGGGAACGATAATTTCCTTTCTGTTTTTTCTTCTTCAAAAGTTTGTGTATTATTTCTGAAAAGAGTTTACAATGGTTCAAATAAGGAATATAATTTAACATAACCGCATTAGCCTAAAGTATAGCACCAACACACTTTAACTCGGAGAAAATCTATTTCTAACGAGATTATTCTTTGAAATATTTCGAAGATATTACACGCGAGTTGTTATAATTATAATAGCTATAGCTAAAGACGGAAAATAACAATGAATAACATTTGGTATCTTTGAGTTTATACGTAAAATACCGGTATAGCATAATAATTTTCATGATTTTTGTTTTCATAATTGTTCATTATTAACAAGGTTGTTCAAAACTTTATTTCAAGAACTGGACAAGTCTGGGGATATCATATTATTCTTCTTTTCTAAATTGAAAAACTCGTTACAATTATATTGACTTCGTCTTGGAGCTTGATTTGTTGCGGATCTTGATTTGTTGCGGTTCTTGCATTTTTAAATTGAATAATGTTTATGAATATAACAGAAAACAGCATTATTTTGGAATTTTCGTCAGGTTATCTCACCTTCCTTGCTTGGTAATGATCATCTCCGTTTTGCGCTGGTGGAATTTCCTCCAGAGGTCGCGGTTACAGAGGTAGACGGCAGCCCGGTCCGACGCGCACCCGGTGGTGGAGTGCTGGATCCCCGCTGGTGGCGGGTACTCGGCGGAGTCGTTTAGTCCGAACGTCTTGGTGTCGGCGGCACTTTCCGGGTGCCCATACAGGCCGCCAGTTGCGCCTCCCCCGAGGACTTGGTGGAAGTTATGCTGGTGGGGGAAGCTCGGCGGGGAAGACGACATCGATGCGCAATGTGAGTTGACAGCGCTCTCTGCCGGCCGGTGCAACCCCGGCGTTGTCGACTTGGCATCGTTGAAAAAGGGTGGAGTGTGGAGGTCGCTTTGGTAGTCGTGTTCCTTCTTCATCTCCAGATCGTGAAAGTCGTGGTCGTTTTGCGGGTCCAGGTTGTTGTAGTAGTTGTGGCTGTTGTGGTTGGAAAGGTTATTGATAGCGACGTGTTCATCGTCATCACCGTCGCACGGCGAGGTTGCGTGCGGTCTGGCACCGGCTGCGAGTTGGTACGAAACACCGTGGCCATTTTCTTGCTGCAGCCGCGGGTGGTTTCCGTCGGGGTAGAGGGATCCATACTCTGCGCCATACCCAGAGGACTGGCGCACCTGTTGGTGAAAGGGGTGGTGGTGAGGGGCCAGCTGCGACGGTGTCGGGATTTCGGACAAGTTAGTAGCCACGGCGGACGGTCCATTGTGGTTGAACGAGTATTGCGAGGGTTGGACGGGGAAATACGATTGTAGCAGCTGCTGGTTGTGGTTGTGATGTCCAGTTTGAAGGTCAGAGTGATGTCCACCGTTAAGATCGTGCAAAGAAAACAGGTCATGTGTGGCACTATCACCTCCTTGTTTTGTCTTCGGTGTCAGATCGTGATCGCCGCCACCTGCTGCAAAGTCAGACAACTTTCTTGCAACGTCATCGCTCGGATTAAGAACATTCACATTCCTCTCAGAAAGTTCTGCTGATGTGTGCGGTTTATTCTTGACTACAATTTGGTCATCTGCTGTTGCATGTTCGCTGTTGCCACAGCTGATGAAATTCTCGGATGGGTTGCTACCACCCTCGTCGGCAACTCCAAACTTTTGAGAAGTTTGGCGAGACGTTTCAACTTGCCGATCACCGAGAAGATCGACTGATGAAGAGTTCTGGTTCTCACGAGCCCCGTCTGCAAAATCATCGTCCAACATTGTCCTTTTGCGTTAATCACACAACGCGAAAAGGGGGAACTCCAAAAAGGCGAAGTGTGAGAGTATTATTCGATAACAAAAGCGTGAAGAAACACCTTTAACAAGTTTTAAAGTTCGTTGACAAAGTATGTAACGAGGCGTGAAACTTGCCAAAAATCTCACTTTCACCCCCAATTCGGTGGGTGCGATCGCGACTTCAACAAAATCCGCTGGCGCGAGACAAATTTGATGTTAATATCAAAAGTCGCTAGAAAGCTGCTGTCAACATTTCGTTGGGGTGAGAAAAATGTTGTTGGGGGTGCGACTTACTCCCGCGATGTTTTATTATTAAGTGTGAAAATGTGCGGGCATTTGACTGGACATTCATTATGATCCGCCTCGCTTGAGTGCGCTTTGTCTCACTACTCAATGACGTCACAGGATAAGGCGGCTACTTGCCTTGCGTTAATTGGTCATTGGGCGCGAGGTGGTCTCGCGAGGAAGCGCGGCGGTCTACGTATATAATGATGTATCACCGAGCTCAACACACCAATGGATAGAGTATCTGTCGACAAAAGTGACGCTGAGAATGCGCCATGCTGCCACAATCATAAACGATCATACACAATTATAAACGATGAAACTGGTTATAATTTTGTCCATGGGCGTAGCGAGTTACGTAATACCTATTCAACTAAGGGGATGGATGAATAGATCACCCCCCCCCCCCCCCCCCCACTTGAATGGGTATCAATGTCATGTCTACGCCCGTGATTTTGTTTATTTTCTCAAATGGGTGAGATGACCCCTTGAACAGAAGCTGACTTTCTTTGACTGTGTTATAATAAGGACGTGCCCGACCATTCTGTGTTTATTTACAATAACAGTAACAATAATAACGCAATCAATTGCACTGAAAATGTTGATATAGATGACGACTGTGGTATTGTATTGAGGACATGTTGTCAGTAAGAAGGAATACGCTATCCGTTCCACTCCAAGATCAGTGGGCGGTATGCGCACTGAATGGCCGTGGCGGACAGACGTGATGCAACAAATCGAGACCGCTGATTGGCCACAGGAGGATTGACCGTCACGCGAATACTGATCTAATATTTGTTTTATGAATCGATCAAACCCATTTGCATCTCTTGTTCTATACCTGGTTGTTTTTCTCTTACTCATAATCAAGAGTATGAAACCAATTTTGGTTCTTGCAAATTTCGTCTGTTATTGTAAAATGTATGATTTAATTTAAAAGCAAATTGGTGGTTCTGGCATTTCAACCGTCATTACAATTTTAATGCCAATTAATGAGTTAGCACATCGCACTTTGAATTGTCGCACTTTACTCATCCATACGATATTCATTTAATATTTCATTTTCTTACATCACTCAGAGGATATTTTATTAAACATATTAAACCTGTGTTATAAGTGTTTGTATAATTATGTAAACATTATTATACAGATCCATTTAACGTACACTATAATGTCGTCAGTACTGTCAGTAGTGTAGCTGCTACACAATGGGGCAGTGGGGCATTGGTGTAGCGCCGGATTGGGCGGGGGCAAGGTAATACATGCCCCCTCCCCCATTAAAAAAAATGTAACGACCAAAACACACGCAAGGGGAGAATCCTTTACAACAACAAAAAGAACATAATTCGCGTGTCCCCAATCAGTCCAACCACGATACGCCACTGTGGTGGGGAAGCGTGGGGAACATTATAACCAACAAATAAATATATAAATATACAATGAAAACACCAAGGAAATACATTCACATAAGGCGTGCCCCCAAATAATTATGTCCACATTACGCCACTGATTGTCTTGGTATATAAGAGATTCTCACTCTATCAAACTCCCCAGAGGACTAATATGACGACAGCGACAACTGACGTGGGACAAGGAATCGCATCATACTGCGATCTACGCCAGTATGGACGTATATTAAAGGGATGTAGTAACTGTATGGACATGTTCAAAAACTGACGAAGGGTTGAAACGGTTGATGAAATGTTCTGTGTTTCGATAATGTCTACTGAGTGATGTGTGCCATATGACCGACTGACCTTGGGGTAATCAGAGCGAAAATACAACGTGGTATTTGCTTATTTCATGCATTAACTTTGTATACATTTTAAATTCTCCCTTAGAAGAGAATATCAGTTCTCAAACACTTCAATCATACATATCTTCTAACGAAAACGAAATGTAGAAAACGATGTTTTACTGGCAATACAAAGGCAATGAGCTAGGCATGCATGTGACCGTGAGCACTACTAGAATTCTCAGTAAATTGTGTGGATGTTGGCAATGTTACTGCATCCCTTTAAAGCGTACCTGGATTAGTAGAACGACATCCGCAGTTATGCACGATCATATTATTATTATACATGATTGTTCATCATCACGATAACTAAATTGTCATAATTCTACGACATGGCATGGCAGCGGAATCAGCAAAATCGTGTTACGTAACCACTACGTCGTTTAAAGGGTTGCGTTTTGGTCAAACATAATTTTAGTAACCAAAACCTGCACCATAACACTACAAAGTAATAATTAAAACTCCATCATGCTCGAAAGGTATACAACATTTCAAGCGTCTAAGGGAAAAGCCCGTTATCATTCAAATAGAGCCGTCAAAACACAAAGGGGCGCATTTTAAAAACGCATTGGTTTCAACCATTACAATGATTCAATAGAGAAATCATCAACAACTAGTTAAAAACCTCTTTCGTAAAAAAATAGGATCCCACATTCCGATCGGATATATTTATTGATATTTCAGCTGTTTCTGAACCGTTTTTGATGAAATACATTCTATTCTGTTTTCATTACCCTAACAATTTGTTTTTCTTGAAGCGCCCTCTATACCAAAACTCAACTATCCCTTTGAGCGTGAACCTCCAGCATAGCGGTAGAAAAGAAACAATGCATGGACTCCATAAAATCATTGATTATTTCCATGGCAAGTGATACCCTAGACGTAACAATGCAAGCAATATTATCGTAGCTTGAAGTGAATCTATCAGAATACGTTCGATTTTCGTATTTTTAAATATATAGTTTAGTTTACGTTGAGAGGGCGCTTCAAGTAATTTTGATATACGAGGTGATTTTGAAATTCAAGTTATTTATATAAAACAAACAGCTGAAATATCAAAGAATGTATCCCATTCGAATAAATAGGGGTCCCATATTTATTCGATAATTAAAAAAAAGAACATTAAATTTAATATAAAGTCATATCTTCACTTTTTTGAAAATGAAAAATACCAAAGATGTTTTTTAAATAGTTGTTCTCATTGTTGAATCACTATAACAATACATCATGATACAAGAAATGGTTGAAACCAACATGTTGTTAGAAAGCGCCCTCTTGTGTTTTAATCGCTGATTTAAAAAAACTAATAATATCGTTCTAACGTAGCCGTTTGTAAGTTTTCAGACCTTCCGGGCATGGTGGAAGTCTAATTATTAATTTGTAATGATTTAATGTCATGTTTGTTGTCACTAAAATGCAGTTTTACCACAACTGTACTATCCCCTTAAAGGAGGGGTGCAATCCCGGCTTTGATTCAGGTTTATAGCTTTAAATATGTGCCTTTATTGATATACCACACTCTTTTTTTCAAAGAAATCCTTAAGTTGGGAAAAAAAGGTAAATTTCATGCAACTTTTTTGCTTTATTACGCATCGGCGTTCCATGCTCCTAAAAAAAGTCATTTATAGCAGAGCGGAAATGTGCGCACGTGTCACCCGATTCATGACATCACTTGCAGACCGCAACGCGGAGGAATGTGCATTGTTTACATGCAGAGCCTATGACTTGCTTGTAAAACAAACTCGTTTTTGCTTGTAAATTGAGGTTTTACTGAAAATGCTTAAGAATTGCTAAGAAATGAATTGTAGCAGGATGCAGCTACACATCTGAGTGTATATCGTCCCATGATATAAACCTGAACAAATGTTTGCAAATATTGAAACAAATGGAAATAATATCTCTGTGTCAACGTGAGTATTGTACTCAGCGTGTACGTCTATGACCGAGCTAAACTGCGATTGCCTGCCGGTGACGTCACAAAGATGACGTCATTTTTTGTTCGCCCGGGACTCAGTTTTTTTACGGGGGTTCCGAAAGAGAATTTACAAGTTGATTTTTTTATTTTACCGGGTTTTCCCACGAGGAAAATATGTTTGTATTAGTAATCTTCATGAAAATCTACCTTAGATACAGTAAAACCCAATTTTGAGGCAGTTTTCTTGTCACCATACCTTTAAGTAATTTCAAAGTCATTTCAGGCACAGAGTAGCTCACGGAATTGCCCTTCTACGCCACGCAACACTGACACTGAAAAGACGAATCACAGTAGTTTATCGACAGGATCGATGAATGTTGGTTCCATTTGAGATTATGCATGTCGCCCTCTAGCGGTCAAAGGTCGCATAATAATTTGCGCATTGGAACAAAAAATACTAGAACAAAATATAGCTCAATTCAGCCCACTGGATATCAGTGTAATATTATTGCGGAAATTAACTTCCAATAATTTGCCAAGTATTCGTGTAGAAGCAGTCCAACTGCGCTAAGCCCGTGACTGTGTTATAGCTAGGTTATCCATGGGCAAAGCCCAAAGGGGCACTTTTGTATCGGGGGGTCGAGCAGTCTGTTATCATGCCCAATTGTCATATTTGTATTTGCAAGATTTTTCGGAGGGGGTGGGGGTTGCAAAATCCCTAACAACCCAGTAAACGTGTACTTATGTATGTTTTCTTTCAACTCAGTAAGGGGGGGGGGGGGGGGGGGCTGCATGTATACCACTTATCCCCAACTTTGAACTTGAATCTGTCAACAGGTACAAATAAAATGCACATGAAAAAAAAAAGTTTGCGGTCTTTATATATTTACTGCATTTTACTTCGTATTTTATGTATTGATAATGAAGGGGAGAGGGGGACAATTATACATCCCTTAGAGAGGTACAACGATCTATAGAAGCATCCTTACATCCGGGGACAGGTGTGCGAATATGAACAGGAAAGTAGAGGAACGGAAGGAAATAAGTATTCCATTTTGTTAAATTATTAAATATCCAAGCAATTTCAGATTAAAAAGGTATGTGTGCCATTCTTTTGTTTTAACTAAAACATTCCAACATGTAAACACAGGCACACAAACATACACGCGTGTATGTGTAACAACCTACATGTGTATAAGAGCTAGCAGACTAAAATCGTGTATTTTATATTTTCCCCAATTAAATAATACTAGTGTTCTAATGTGTACTGTTTCTGAGATGTATAATTACCCATGTATGTACACAATCTAGATACTGCCCTATATAACAAACATGCATATTCAGACACAAACCAGGTCAACACATACGTGCACACAAACATGCACAAATGCGCATAAACTGGGCTCCAAAAGAAACTTATCACTTTTTAGAGCGACGCTCACTAAAATCCATAGCATCAAATTGAATCATATTTAGACACAGATAAGCTATCATTCTCCTTATGAAGCATATCTGAAAAATTAAAAGTTTGCTTTTGTCAAAAAATAGAAAAATGCCATGGAATCACTACAGGTCACTTTTCAAAAATCACAGAAACTGCTCGCTGCGAACCTCCATGAAAGGCGGTCTTATTCAGAACTTTCAATAGCTATTCATTCAACTTCAAAGCGGGTTATGTAACCACTAGACTAGCTATTGTCCGTACCGAGCTCTGTGCCCGGAAAGCGAGCAGTGTCTGTGATTTTTGAAAAATTACCTCTTGCGATCTCACCTTATTTTATTCTTTGTTGACTAAAGCAAACATAATTTTTTTAGATGAGCTGGCTAAGGAGTGTTAGCTAATCTATGCCCAATTATGATGAATTATTATGCTTTGGATTTTAATGTGTGTCGCTCTGAAGAAGCCCAGTTTACATACAAATACACAATATGCATACATTTACACATCCATACATACACACACACGCTCACAAACATGCATGAATACATACATACACACAAGCACACACACACACACACACACATACTTGTAATTGGTTCAAATCGGAAACGGTAATTTTGGGTCTATTTAACCCTCCATCCGGGGACGGTTGTGTGTGGTATTTTAATAAGGAAACACTTTTATATAGCGCATAACACATCAGCACAATTGTATGTCCCTATGCGCTTTTATTATTACCCTTGGTCATCAGGTACAGGTCAAACCCGCACAATTATCTTGCTATCTTGCGCACCATCTCAACTCCCCGGGGAGCATACTAGCCAATGGCAGCCATATGATAGCGCCCAGGCTAATTAACACCCTTCCAAGTACCCATTTATACTCCTGGGTAGAAAGCAGCAATGTGGATTAAATGCCTTGCTGAAGGGCAAACGACGTGGGCAGGGTTCGAACTCGGGATCTCGAGATCGGAAAGCGCGCGCTCTACCAATCTTGCCACACTACGTCCACTACAAATGCAAGTGGGGTACAGACAAATTTGAAACCAGGGACGCCCAATTCGAAACCGGGGACACCCAATTTGTGTAGTATAGCCCTATATATGCAAACTACATGTAATTTGCACCATTCGAGCTCCCTTCCCCGGTTCCGATACGTCCCCGGTTTGAATAATAATAATATCCACTATTTATATAGCGCCTATCACGATTGATAATCATATCTAAGCACTTTACAATTTTATTATTACCCCGGTCATAGGATACAATGCAAACCAGCACACATTGTGTGCACCATCTCCACTCCCTGGGGAGTATTCCTTCCAAGCGCTCAGTGGGCTCGAGAAGATTGTTCACATAAAGGCTTTCACCTCCTACCGGTCCCCATTTATACACCTGGGTAGAGAGCAGCAATAGTGGATAAATTGTCTTGCTGAAGGACAAATGCCGCGGGCAGGGTTCGAACTCGGGATCTCATGATCGGAAAGCGTGCGCTCTACCAATCTTGCCACACCAATACTTGCGTCCCCGTTTGGAGGTGATTACACACACATACCCGCATACACACACACACGCACATACATATAGCAAGGCCTATAAACTGGTAACACACCTACTATCACAAAATAAGAATTGTCATTAGAGTATCATTCAGATATATGTAATTTAATAGAAAATAAACCAACATATTTAAATAGATCTCAGTCATAGCAAAAATGATATTCAGCAAAGACAATGCCTTTTTAAATTATTCAACAATTTACCTGTTACTGATTATTTCTAAATTAAATCAATGCAATGTTTTATTTTCAAATTTACTTGTAAAACATCTATATTCAAACTAATATGCTTTCTAAAGTAATGAGCACTATTTCAATTTATTGCAAGTATGTACAAAATACTGACATATTTTTGTACCATTTGGATGTTATAATTCTACCTTCACTTAGAAAGAAATATAATACAAATAAAATAATCCATTTTTAAATAAATGTAATGAAGTCCATATAAACATTGATGTAACAAATGTTATATTTATATATGTATATACAAATGAATAATCCAATTTAATTATATTTTTAATTTATAGTCATTTGCAACTAAATATAAACATTGTAAGTACTTAGCATTTATTTAAAAATAAACAAGATCAAATAAAATCAATATAAAATACAATAATAATCTTAATTCAAATCAAGTCATGTGACAATATACGATAACAAGTGTCTAACAAAATGAATAATATTTCCTCTGATAACCTGCTTTTATCTTTCGCTTGTAAAGAATGTATACATCAAACATTTAAATGTAAATTGTTTACACATTTAAAAATGATATTCATTTAAAGAACTAAGATATTATATTATAATAATCATTAATAATAGCTAATGAATACTACTACAACATCAATTAATGTAATTAGCGCATTTGGACCAATCAGATATGCGCATTTAGTCAAAAGATCAAACTCAAAATTAAACTTTACAATTGATTGCATCTATTTCTGCACTGGTCACATATCTTATGACAATTAAACATTAGGTATTTTTGCACATGATAAACATACATTATATAATCAAAAGGTACTTACAATCACATCTAATAAAAAAAAAATACATTTACAAGTAAAGACAGTACAGAAGAAGAACAAATTGATGGAGCTTCATAATGTTGACAGATAAATTCCCCTTTATGTGCATGACTTCTTTGAATTCCTACAATACACTTAATTTGGGTTGGCAACAGAGCACAGAAGTGTGACATCATATCCATTCATTGTCATTGGTAACAGGTCAGGCAAGCCCCATAATTAAAGAGATAATCTGGTTGAAACACAAAGTGGAAACCAGGCAATGGCTGCCAACCATACTCTACACCACAAGCTGCCCTATTAATAATCCAGACGAGTAATGGTAGTAGAATGATGCCCCCATTTGATAACATGTGAAGTGGACAGAATCACAGGGGGACGAGTAAAAGGGGTGAAGAACGTCAATCAAGGAATTGAACTGAACTTGAATTGAACTTTATTTTCCACATAGTCTTAGACTGAGATAGGACTTGAGATCATAGTACACAATGAAAAACAATTGAAATTGTTGCAGACCGCAACAGCTTTGGAGCATTGTACATAGCTTGTACTCAAGTCCTATCTCAAGACTATGAAGGATAAAGAAGAAGGCCACCTGCAGGGCCCAAAATGCAGTGGCCTACATGAATGGAAGGATTGCCAGAGCGCAACATGCAGTGTCCTATGGGAGGGAGTGCCAGAGCGCAACATGCAGTGGCCTACATGAATGGAAGGGAGTGCCAGAGCGCAACATGCAGTGGCCTAC
Organism: Echinarachnius parma; assembly: GCA_037951105.1. Lineage (NCBI taxonomy): Eukaryota > Metazoa > Echinodermata > Echinoidea > Clypeasteroida > Echinarachniidae > Echinarachnius > Echinarachnius parma. Next base: position 39,895 of record JBAMJV010005156.1, read on the forward strand.
ATGAATGGAAGGGAGTGCCAGAGCGCAACATGCAGTGTCCTAAATGAATGGGAGGGAGTGCCAGAGCGCAACATGCAGTGTCCTACATGAATGGAAGGGAGTGCCAGAGCGCAACATGCAGTGTCCTACATGAATGGAAGGGAGTGCCAGAGCGCAACATGCAGTGTCCTACATGAATGGAAGGGAGTGCCAGAGCGCAGCGTGCAGTGTCCTACATGAATGGAAGGGAGTGCAGAGCGCTGACGGATAGAGGTGCCCGAGGAGCGCTCACGGTAGGGGATGACCCCACAATGCAGTATACCCCAAGGACAAGACTAGACGACATGCAGTGTTTGTAAGGAAGATTTAAATCCTGCCTTTTTGAAATGCATACTTATGAATGATAATTTTTGTTAAAGTTTATACCAAAAAAATGAAATCGGTTTTCTTTTTCTATTGTCCTGATTCAAACAGCCCTGATGAAGTCTGAAATCATGGAAAAAATATTAGCTCAATAAACTGAAGAAAAAGCTAGCTAGACCTCTCCTATTCCTTTCAACTATAATTATGCGCACTATACACGGGCATAGCGAGTTATGTAATACCTATTCAACTGGGGGGGATGGATGAATAGATTATCCCCCCCACTTGAATGGGTATCAACGTCATGTCTACGCCCGTGGCACTATCGGCAGGCAGCCAAACACGTACGTGGGTGAAACCTTATTATTAAGGTTTATGTTTGGAACCTGCTCCCGACTCCAATTGGCCAAGTTACTGTGGTTGAAAGCTTGGCCCCACATATATGCGCCAACTCTCCAGCAAGAGTTACATCTTACATTAGTAGGTTACTGGCAAAATGAGATTCCAATATCTCCACATTCGAGATCTACATAAGATATGAACCTATGTCTCAGGAGGCTCTTGCATTGAGATGTTGCCTTAGGGAATGGACACCAAGGGGCTGTTTATAAACACCTGAAGACAGCTGCATACTTATTGCTGAAGAGTATCTTAACCTGTACCGAGGCCTTTTCCGGAAGTTACTACATCAAGAACGGCACACAGGGTTACACTACAGCAACCACTTACATTTTAGTCAACAAAGTAAGCTAGGAAGACAAGGTAAGTCCCTCTCAAGAATCCATCATGGGATGAAAGGAACAGTATTGACAGCTTACGGGGGACAGAAGTGGTGGTAAACCATGCCAATGACCGTGATTTCTTCACGCACCTACACGTAGACCGATGTATTGCGTATACAGCGTCGCTCATTGACCGCGCTATGCGTACAGCACAGCTATACAACGACGAAGGACCACACCTTTGCTACCATTGAAGACAAGTCATTGTTCTCCAATTTTACCTGTGAAGTCCACCATTTTTTATTCTTAACTATTTAGCTCCACTCACAAGGTAACACCAGTGGGAGAGTTGTTGAAGATTTTTTAGAATTTTAAGTCTAACTTTGTATTTCTGAATAATGGTTTGCCCACACGGCAGTCTGTCAAGTATAGACTTAACCCTTGTTAAAAAAGAGTTGGAGATGAACCTTCCTAAGGACTAACTGGAGCCATAGCACTGAATGGGAGACTGAATAATCCCATCCCACTATATGGTGTAGATGGGGTTCACTTTCATAACCAAAAACGGTACTACAAATCCGTCCGCCGGAGAATGAGGCGGGAGTCCCAATCACTGGTTCACCTTGCAAGGGATATGTAGTCAACTTTGACTGCATCCCAATCTCAATGAAAACAACCAACCATTGGCACAAGGCAACAAGTTAAACGCTTCATGCAGAATTTTAATAAAAGATTATTGGAAATGGTATTGTAATTGTGTAAATCGCTTTACAGAGGAAGTATGGAAAAGGGTGAACACAATGAATATTGCTGTACCAGGGAATGGGAATAAGGACCTCCTTGCAAATGGACCATGATCAAGCCAACTCTGGCAGTCTAGGAGGTGACCAATCACAAGAGGCCAATCAGTGTGCTTCTTGAAATATTCATATGGAACCCTCTCAAAAGTGTATACATGCGACCACTTATCTTTCAATTGACTATATAGGCACCAGGCTGCAGACAAACTCTGCACTAAACTTGAATTTAGAAGAGGAAACAATATGATATATAGCTAAAGGAGGGGTGGACATCCCCTCACTAAAATCGCTCATTCAGAGACTCACAGCAACCCCCCCCCCCCCCAACTGGTCATTATCCAGATCAGGGAGAACGACCTTGCCCGCCCTAGCAGCCAGCCAATCCAGATCATACAGGACATTAACATAATACAATGCATACAGGGAAAATGGCCGACTGCTGGGGTGACAATCGTGTCATTGCTCTCAGGGCAAAGACCTGCCACGAAGATTGCCACGAAAATATCTTTAATGAGAAAATCTGCTTGTTCAATTCAATTGCAGAGCACTTTCTGCCTCTCAAAGTCACCTTCTGGAAGCACGCGTTACAACTTACGATACAATTTGTGCAGCCAACCTTGACCAAGTCTGGGTGGTAACCAATCACAAGCTAGCATCTGGCATCCAATGAGGGGGCTTCGGGAGAATTCATTTGGAACCCTCTCGAGAGGATTTTAAAAAAGCAAATACTTATCTTTCAACTCATTAGCAACCTAAGGTTGCACTGTCAATATGCGGTGTACCTCTGAGGCTGGGTTTGTCCTAGTAGAAAGTCCTAACAACCCTAGTAAGAAACGAAAAGCTGATAAATTGGACGATAATGTTCCTGTAAGTTTTGGTGTAGAAGAGACTACAGTCTCTCTCATACCAATTGAAAAAAATCAAAAGTCTTAGTAACTTGAGCCCTCGGCGGTCGCATCGCTAGCGTGACAAAAGTCAACAGAGCATTGAAAATAGAGACGCACAATGTGAAACAATATCGCGCACTGATGAATATTACACATATTGGCACCATGGATGTGCAGGCCAAGGAAGGAATGGAATGGAAATAATGTTTAACGACACTTCAACACTAAGTGTGTTATATCGTGTCATGTAGGTAAGCTTTACCCCAAATAGAGCAAAGCTAGTTTTCAATTAAGGCAATAATGCCACAGTAGCAATGCCTGTTTAACTAAGCTGAACCACGCACTGTTATTTAAATGTGTAAACACCCACCGGGATTTCTCCCTGCTCTTTACGAAAAAATGAGGTGCGTTCTTTAGCGTGCACGAGGATTAGTCCTCCCATACACGGGACCGACGACTTAAAGTCTCCTCCGAAAGACTAGGCAAATGAGGGTAAAGCACCTTACCCAAGGGTACAACTGCCGAAGCAGCCCCTCCTTATATATACTAACAAAGTACATTTAAAAAATGTCTATAAAGATCTATCTCCTTCAAAAACTGCAGTATTGTACTACGAGGCACGGTCTGAAACAAGACCCGTAAATCTGGGGCATCAAAGTGCCGCCCACGGATATGGGCGTATTCGACACAATCCACAAGAATGTGACGAACAGTGAGCCGACAATCGCAAGGAATACAGTAAGGTACGCCTTCTGCCTTTAACAAATATGCATGAGTATAGTATGAGTGGCCGATGCGAGCTCGGGTCAATACAATGTCCTCCCTGCGCTTAGCTAGGGGGTTCGTACTATTCAGTCCAACTACCGGCTCATGGGTATGTAGTTTATTTTCAGATTGAGCGTCCCATATTGTCTGCCATTTATTTCTTATGTAACTATTTATATTGGCCTTATAGTCTGTGTAAGGTATTCTTATGTTCGCGACATCCCCATGAAGGGCTTCCTTTGCCAACGCATCAGCCTTGTCATTTCCCCTGATACCGGTGTGGCTTGGTATCCAAGCCAGAACAACAAACTTCTCACATTCTATCAGCTCTGTGTAAGCATCCAACAATTCAAATATATATGGGTGGTTAAGTCTCCGACCTCGCAAGGCAAGTAGACTGGACAAAGAATCTGTAAATATAACAAAGTGATCGCCATCCAAACTATAAATCAAGTTAAATGCCATCTTAAGTGCAAACAACTCCGCTGTATATATGGACGCATTGTCAGGCAATCTAACCTGTCGGCGAATGTGACAGCTTGTGGCTGCTGCTGCCACCCTCTCCAAGACTTTGGACCCATCCGTATACACGGCACAATACTGACTGTACTTTTCCCGTAGTTCCCCAAATTTAGACTGAAACACAAGGTCGCTAGTCAGCCCTTTCTTAAACTCTCTTAACGTAAAGTCTATACTCACTTCACCAAGCGTCCACACTGGTGTACTAGGGAGCTCAAATGGCGCTATATGTTCGGGGGCAGGGCATATCTGAGCAAAGGCACCCTTAATACGCAACCCAAAGGGAGGTATAGCCGAAGGCTTACTAGCATAGAAGGTAGAGTATCGGGGCTGGAATGTTCTGTCATATGTTGGATTATTATGATTATTTCGAAGTTTAAGTGCATACTGAAGTGATAACTTTTCCCACCTAAGGTGGAGGGGAGGTTCATTGGCTTCGACATACAGACTTTGCATCGGGGAAGTGCGGAAAGCTCCCAGACAGAGTCGGAGTCCGTGATTCTGAATGGGCAAGAGCTTTTTAAGGTAGGACTTACGAGCAGAGCTATAGACGGTACAACCATAATCCAATTTGGATCTCACAAAAGCCCTATAAAGACGTAGTAAGACCACACGATCCGCGCCCCAGTCCATCTTTGATACAACCTTCAGAAAATTCAAGGCCTGCCGGCATTTCTGCCACAAGTAGTCAATGTGGGCCTTAAAGTTCAACTTACTGTCAAATACCAAACCAAGATAGCGTGTCTGCTGAACAACAGGGATAAGAGAACCGTTTATCTTCAACTGAGGGTCAGGGTGGAGTACTCGTTTATTACAAAAATGCATACACACAGTCTTTGTTTTAGAGAAACGAAAACCATTCTCATTTGACCACCGCTCAACCCTATCGAGACACCCTTGCATCCGAGCCTCTATGGCAGCCATACACGGCGACGAGTACGTGATCGAGAAGTCATCTACGAATAGGGACTTATCAAACCCAAAATTAACTGCCTCAGTGATGCTATTAATCTTCAAGACAAACAAGGTGACTGACAGAATGCTACCCTGTGGCACACCCATTTCCTGACTGTGTAGCTCGGACAGGACAGTCCCAAGGCGGACCCTGAAAACCCGGTCCAACAGGAAGTTTTGAATAAATAAAGTCAGTCTGCCGCGCAGGCCAGAATCGTATAAGTCCCTCAGGACACCGTGTTTCCAAGTAGTATCATACGCCTTTTCAAGGTCGAAAAAGACAGACACCACATGGTGTCCACGGACGAGGCCATCCCGAATAAATGATTCCAGACGAACAATTTGATCTGTCGTACTACGATTCTGCCGAAAACCACTCTGATGTTTAGAAAACAGTCCATTCCTCTCCAGAAACCACACTAGACGAGCATTAACCATCCTTTCCATGGTCTTACATAGACAACTAGTTAACGATATAGGACGGTAATTGGTTGGGTTTGTGGCATCCTTGCCAGGCTTCGGGATCGGGATAATCACAGCCTCTCTCCATGAATCGGGGAAGTCACCAGAGCTCCATATCTTATTAAAAATTCCTAACAGCACTTGGAGGGATACCTCGGGTAAATGTTTCAAAAACTGGTAATGAATTTCATCAGGCCCTGTAGCAGTGTCATGACATCTGCCGAGAGAGTCCTTTAATTCACTAAGAACAAAAGGGTTATTATAATCTTCTGTATTATCTGATAGGAAGTCAAGTTTCTGCTTCTCTGCCAGGTCTTTAAATGCCCGAAACGCAGGCGAATAATGACTGCTAGACGAGTTATACTCAAATTCATCCGCTAACAAGTTAGCAATGCCCTGCCTTTCTGTACATTTTGTTCCATCACGTTTATTTAAGTGTACAGTAGTGCTAGTCTGTTGTTTCCCACTTATTTTCCTAATCATTTCCCATGCGTGTTTAACGTGTGTGCGAGTAGTGAGTTTAGAGACATACTGCTTCCAGGATTCCCGTTTGCTCTTCTTAATAGTACGGCGTGCCTTTGCACGAGCCTTTTGGTAATCCTGCCGGTTACTAGCTGTAGGCCGACGCCTAAACTTCCGCAATGCCTTTTTCCGACATTTGATGGCTTCTCTACACGCAGCAGTAAACCAGGGTTTGTGCCTACTGTGTGGAGTAGGTGAGGATTTAGGTATCGTTCGCGTCGCTATATCAACCAGTGAGTGTGCAAAAAAGGCCAATGGATCTTCCAGATCCCTAAAAATCTCATCATTAATGACAGAAGAACAAAGGGTAGTAAATGCCAGCCAGTCCGCTCTGTTGAGTTGCCACCTTGGGACTCTCTCCTCCGGCATTGGCCTATTAATATCAAGAAATATAGGGAAATGATCGCTTCCACATTGGTCGCCATGGACCTTCCACTGGAAGTCCATAAAGACAGATGGGGAGCAGATAGACAAATCTATAGCCGATGTAGATCCTGAAGCAGGATGAAGGTAAGTATGAGACTTATCATTAAGGAGACACAAATCAAATGCTTCCAACACAGACTCCATCGTGCGGCCCAAAGGATTAGAATCTCTACACCCCCAGAGCACACTATGAGCATTAAAATCCCCTAATAAAAGAAAAGGTGTGGGGAGTTGATCAACCAGTGCATCAATTTCAGCTTGTCCCAGCTTATACCTCGGGGGTATATAGACTGAACATATCGTTACCGTACGATGGAGTGTGACCTTCACAGCGATAGCCTGAAGGCTAGTGGTGAGCTGGACCACCTCATGCGGAGACCCTCTTTTAACTAATATGGACGTGCCTCCCGTCGGTCTATCGTCTACAACCGACGTAGCCTTTTTATCATACACATCGTAACCTTTAAAGGTAATTTGGTCAGTCTCCTTAAGGTAAGTCTCTTGTAAGCAGACTACATGGGGAGTGTAGTCTGCCAAAAAACATTTCACTTCTTCATAGTTTGGCTTAATGCCTCTGCAGTTCCACTGCAGCACAGCCCTCCCCTTTCCATCCATCACTGAGCAGTAGGCTTAACCTTTACCACAGTAGTCTTGGGTGAGGGTATGGTACTCGGAATATCCAAGTCCATACTAGACTCCAACACATCAAACTTATTCTTACTCATTATCGGGTCAACAGACCCCTGCTTTTGTTTTATCACTTTTGGTGTCTTGCTCCTAACCACGTCAGGCGGTCGTGCAGGTTTTCCCGTGGTTGGTGCCCCACCAGGCGGAGGGGCATGCCTTACAGGGGGGTCCTGAGACAGACTTCTACCGCGGCCAGCAGGCCGGCCAGTCTTGGCACTAGGCCTCGACTCCCTCACTCCCCCTTGTTTGTCACATTGTTGTTTAAATTGTTTGTCAAGTTTAGTCTGCGTTTGCTTCCCTATACCCGCCGCCCCACCAACTTCCAGCAACACAGGGGAGCCACCACTCAACCAGGTCAAGTCGGTTTGGGTGGCCGCTGCAGTGCCAGGTTGCCTAGCCGCTTTCGGTTGCTGGTTAGCCGCTTTAGGTTGTTGATTACTTGTTGGGTTGTTGATTACTTGTTTAGCCCTGTCCGCATACGTAGATCCTTGTGCATGCTGAGTCTGGTATAGCCTCCGAGCCTCCGGGTACGACAGGCTACCCTTAGTCTTGATCTCTTGGACTCTCTTCTCCTCAATCCACTTCGGGCACGCCCGCGAGTTGGCGGGATGATCGCCATCGCAATTCACGCACCTCACTGGGCCCTGGCAGGCAGAGCCCTCGTGAGCATCCCTACCGCACTTCTCACAACACTCACCCCTCCGACAATAACTTTTGAAATGACCGAACCTTTGGCACCCAAAGCAGCGAATGGGATTTGGAATGTAAAAATCGACCTTAACACGCAAATAGCCAACCTTAATGTATTGGGGAATACTGGGCCTATTGAATGTCAAGAATAGGGTGTTGGTTGGCTTCTTAATTCCATCCTGGGTAACCATTACTCGATACACATCTATAACCTGCTGGTCAGCTAATTCCTCAAGGATCTCCTCACTGTCACAGTCCCTAAGTTCTGGGCAGCGAACCACCCCTTTGCACGAATTCAGAGTCCTGTGAGGGGACACCTTGACGGGAGTGTCAACAAATTTGCCAGCCTTAAGCAAGTTACTAGCCTGGGCGGCCCTCTCGACTTCTACCAAGATATCCCCCGATCTCAATCGCTGAATTGACTTCACAGAACCGGCCAGCGATTCCACACCCTTACTCACAGCAAACGGCGACAATTTCAGGGGCTTGTTAGGATCGCTACCCTGGATCACCAAAAACCGCGGAAAACCAGCTGACACAGGGTCTGTACCCGAGTCTCTCCTGCTCCTCTTGTTAGATTGTTTTGAATCATCCATATAATTTATATTTAATTCAGCACTATTGCTCCCCACCCACCACGGAGTCCAACAAGGGGGCGCCAAATATATAAGGACAATCACTCATACCGACGCCAGAGATACAGCAGCGCTATACTCAGAGCAGACCAAAATCCACCCTGATTGACCTAAGCAGTCGCCTTCTAAGATACTACACCAAACAAAATTCAAAATCAATCTACTCAAGACCATACCACTCAAGATCGAGCAATACAGAACCTAAAAATCACGCATCGAAAAACACCGAGAAATAAACCAGCTAAACTAGTATCTTAGGGCTGGACACCACCAGCCGATTGGTTTAAACCAGGCCTGTAAAAACCTCCCGACTAGGCGAATCTGAGGCCAAAGTGACGTGTTGTTTTGGAGGGACCGCAGTCCAGCCGCCACTCAATCACCAGGACCCTCTTCTCCACCGACACGGGTCGCAACCCACGGCAAACAGGTCGTCCCTTTTAGTCGCCTCCTACGACATGCAGGGAATACATCGGGCCAATTCTATCCCCGGACCCGCAGGGGCAAGGCCAAGGAAGGAAGCCCAGCACGGACTCTGAAGGGAGTAATCACTGGCATTGACCACAATATCCTGGACGAAGAAGTGCTGGGAGCTCTACAATCTGATGGCGTCATCAACGCCGGAAACCTGGCTCAAATGTGACACATTTCTTTGAATTTTATAATGACATTGTACGTAAGTTATCTAGTGAACATAGAAACATTTATATAATTGGTGATTTTAATATCGATCTTTTCAAAACTGAAAATCATGTAAATGAATTTCTTAGTATTAATTCTTTGTTTGGTATATTACCTGTCATACGAACTGCAACTCGTATTACCATAAATAGTGCCACATTAATAGACAATATTTTCACCAATGTTATTGATCCAAATGCTCATTGTGGTACTTTTTGTACTGATATTACAGATCATTTACCAATATTTATTATTTTGGAAGGTCGTAATTCGTCATGTAATGAATCAAGTGGATATTTTCTACGTAACTTTTCACAAGAACAAATACAATATTTTCAAAACGATCTTATTAAGGAAAACTGTTCTTATGTTTATAGTTGTCATAATTCAGAAGAAGCCTATAATTTATTCATTCATCGGTTTACTATTTTATTTGATAGACATTTTCCTTTAGTTAAGAAGAAATGTAATAAACGTATTCGTAAGCCCTGGATCAATAAATCTATTTTACGTTCCATAAATAGGAAAAATCATTTATATAAACAGTTTATTAACAAAAAGAATGTAACAAATGAGAGAAAGTATAAGAAACAAAGTAATAGTTAATAATATGTTAAAGAATGCAAAGAAAAAATACTTTTGTAATAAATTGAATCAATTTATTTAGTGTGATGCAAAAAAAACTTGGACTGTTATTAATTCATTATTAAATAAGCCCAAATATTCTCTACCAGAGTACTTTATATGTGATAACAAACATATTGATGATGGTCAATGTATAGCTACTGAATTTAATTCATATTTTGTTAATTGTTGTAAGGAAGCCGTTGAAACGCTATCAGCGTCTAGTCCTGGTACCATGTTTAATCAATATCTTAATGATCATTTTCCGGACTATGTTCTTCAACCCCATTTCTGTACATGAACTAATACAAGTAACTAAGTCATTGAAAAATAGTAACGCATGTGGAATTGATAATCTGAGTAGTAATTTGTTGAAAAAGGTAATACATTATATTGTCGATCCCTTGGTTTATATTTTTAATATTTCTTTGAAAACAGGTATTGTACCTGATAAATTGAAAATTGCTAAAATTACCCCTGTATTTAAGAAGAATGACCCACATACATTTAGTAATTATAGACCAATCTCAGTTCTACCCAGTATATCTAAATTACTTGAGAAATGTATTTATAATCGACTTTATTCTTTTTGCTTAAAAAAATATTCTTATTGATTCACAGTATATGGCTTTAGAAAAAACATTCTACTTCCTATGCTTTAGTTGAGTTAAAAGATAAAGTTCTTTCTGCAATTCACAGTAATAAATTTGCTATAGGGATATTTATGGACCTGTCAAAGGCTTTTGATATAGTTGATCATAAAATATTATTATCAAAATTACAATATTATGGAATTAGAGGAGTGCCCTTACAATGGTTTGATAGTTATCTTAATAATAGAGTCCAATATGTAATGTATAATAATAACCGTTCAGATGTACCTTGTATTACTCATGGTGTACCCCAAGGGTCAATCCTTGGTCCCTTATTATTTTGTTATATATAAATGATATTAAGAAAGCTACCGATAAATTTGAATATATTATGTATGCAGATGATACTACTTTTTAAATTATTGTATTATTGTATGGGGTAATAGTAATCACACTAAATTGGATAAATTGTTTAAACTGCAAAAGAAAGCCCTCAGGATATGCTTAGGTTGCCATTATACTGCTCACTCTGCCCTGGCTGTTTAGGAAATTGAAAACACTAAATATATTTGATTTGTATTTTTATTCTATTGCTCTGCTAGGATTCTATTATTTTCAAAATATACTTCCACAAAATATTTCAAGAATGTTCATGTTGAATAATAATGTGCATAATTATATTACTCGTGGGCGGGACTCATTCCATTTTTGGCCAGTAAAGACAAATATTTCTTTGAAATCAGTAAGAAACAATTTTCCTGTTATTTGGAACTCTATTCCCCCTGAAATTTCTTCATGCAAGTCATTAACATTATTTAAAAGAAACTTGAAGCAGCATCTTCTATCTAAATACCACTGATTTTATAACCAATATATTCATTATACTTCGTTAGGTATACGTTCTCAAATTCAAATTCATGATTTTGTAATTTTGTAATGATTACTCCAATTGTTATTACTTGCCATGCACGATGTCCCTGTCATATTTTGTCATTTTGTCATGTATGTGTCTTTTTAAAGTTTTGTTTGTTTTTTTGTTTTGTTTGTATAAGTAAATCACTTTAACACTGTTCGGGGAACTACGCCTCCACAAGGCCATTTGGCTTTCTTTGTAGTTTCCTATTTTCATTTTGCTTTATACTGTGAATCCTAATTTGTGTATACATCTATGTAATGTTTTTATTTGAAATGAAAATGAATAAATGAAATTGAATACACAAAGAAGGGGAAATGGACCCCTGCAATGGCCATTTGCTTGGATTTTAAAGGCCGAGTTTTGCCTCAATAGTATAGACTATGAAAGAAAAGCAGTGAAAGCCTACATGGCCACGGGTGAGCGATGCAGTGTCAGCGATTCAGACATACTGTAGCTACCTGCCGCGCCAATCTGCGCAATCAAGCAGTCCCCCCTTTACGCTCACTGTGGGGGTAAGTACAGTGGGGCGTATCAGAAATGCTTGCATTTCAATAAGGCCAAGGAAATTCTACCGAATTGCCCCAGAGGACCTCATTGTCCAGATCAGGGAGAATGATCTGGCATGCCCCAGCAGCCAAAGGACGCTGCCCAATGTGCAGCGGCCAACATGAGTAAAGCGAGCGCCGAAGGGCTGGGGGCCTACTTACCACGACCAAGCTACCTCAGTGGGGTAGTCTAGGAGGTAGCCAATCACAAGCTAGCCTCTGAGAGCCAATCAGAGTGCTTCAAGGAGAATTGATTTGGAACCCTCTCTTACTTAATCGGTTGGTGAATGTGTATATATGTGCTTTTACTAGCCGATTGCATTATATTGAGGGAATCGTGTATGTTTCTTAGACATACTAGTGGATGTATTACGACATGTATGTGTGTATATTATTCTGTTACTTTGTTACACTCTTTACGTATTCATACTAGTTGGATTTCTTAGTCCATTCACGGCGTGTACGTGGGTGCACAAATTATATTGCTTTGTGACACTATTTTGGTATACCATTTAGCACGGCTTTGTGAACACCGTGACCGTGAAAATTGATTCTGACGGTTGTTCGAAGGGGCTGCGGGTATTGGATTGTAAGGGGAAAAAAAGAAAAATAAGAGGCTCCTCAATTGAGGATGATCAGGTCCCCAATGAAAAAATATGGATGGAACCCATTAGTAAGGAAAAGTCATACGCTATATGTAGTCCCCTACTCATATCGCTAGGGAGGTGGATAAGATAGCAGGTGGGAAGAAAGAACGAGTACAAGTGGCGAATCCTAGACAGGTTCAGAAGTTGTTGGATTGTACAAGGTTTGCAGGCATCGACGCCAAGGTACAGTTGAGCATGCCAACAACAAGCAGTCGGTGTGTTATAAAAAGTTATTGATGAGGACATAAATATAGAAGAAATAGAGAGTGCGATCGATGGTTGCACTGAAGAAAAACAAATTACTAAGATGGTAAAAGGCACAAGAAAGGCCACCACAGCCGTGCTTTTATACTTTGATCATGATGTGCCTACTCACGTGTATTTGGGATACGAAAATAAAAAGACCAACATTTGCCGTGTATTGCTCGGAAGCCCAGGATCCCCGGGCTTGGGCGGAGGATGCCTTCTCCGTCCCGTGGAGGGAGATCCGGGGGTATGCCTTTCCCCCCTTTCCTCTCATTCCCCTGGTCCTGCGAAAGGTGGCGGACGACGGGGACGACTTGTTGCTGGTGGCGCCAATGTGGCCGGCTCAGCCCTGGTTCCAGTCGCTGGTGTCGCTTCTGGTGGCGGTACCACGTAGCCTCCCTCCCCAAGCAGATCTGGAGATACAGCCGCTATCCTTCCTGCCCCACCAGCGCCTACACACTCTCCGCCTAGTGTTGTGGCCACTGTCCGGTTGTCTGCGGTCCAGGAGGGTCTTTCGGAACGGGCTGCAGAGTTCGTACTGGGGATGGGAATGACGCAGGCTAGACAAGATTATGACCCTGAAAAGGAAGAGGCAAAACTAGGACAGGACAGGACAAAAGGACATGTATTTTAAGAGGCAAAGGACACTTGTGCAGCCAACCTTGACCAAGCCACCTCAGGCAGCCTGGGTGGTAACCAATCACAGGCTAGCCTCTGGCAGCCAATCAGTCTTTCTCTAGAACTATTCATTGGGAACCATCTCAAAAGGATATAAATGCATCCACTTATCTTTCAACTGATCACACTTGACACGATCACACGCTTCTTACATCGCTCCGTAATTTGTTCCTATTTTGTTCCAATTGGACACGTTTTTGTGGTATTATTTTTGTGAAATACGTTTCTTTGTTAGTACATCAACCCCCAAGAGAGAAGATACTATGGTTTTGTTCAAACCAGAACAGTTACTGGCTTTATTAGCCTTCATAATAAATAATCTTGATTCCACACAGACTAAAAGTATTATAATTCAGTTGGTCATAGATGCAGCCAAACAATGCTCCTTATATAAAGCATTACCCAAGTTATTTATATCATTTTAGCAAGGAGACGGGGGAGTGCGCTCTCGTTTGATTGTCAAGTAGTATTCTTGACTAATCGGTCTCTAGTATAAAATCACCTCTTTCCAAAACATGTGTTTTGTATTTATCATGTCGAGTCATGATGTGGTTTGCATTTAACACGCAGAGTCCTCAGGAACTCAAGTAGTTGATATACCGACCAGAGCATATCTAGAGCCGGAAAGATAGAAGGCCCTATGTGACAAAGCATCGAGACCATGTTCATTGAGGAGATGTGTTGCATTCAGGTTCAAAACCTGTCCAAAGAGGATCGATTCACGCTACAAGAAGGAAGTAGCTTTCATCCCTAGTTCAACGTTTTGCCTGTGCAAGCTCTACAATAGCCTTACACAAGTAAAGAGGCGCCCACTGAGAGACATGTAGAAATGGAGCATCCATGATGGAAGTGGAGACTTCACAAGACACATTTCAACCCAAACAAGTACTAGCTCTATTTGTATTTATTATAAATAATTTGGATAGAGCCCACTCTATAAGCAGTAGGATTAAATTAGTGGTAGACACAGCAAAACAGTACTGTGGTACAAGAACGTACATTTTTGGATATTTCCAATTTTGGAATTAAAACAGGACATTGGCAAAACAGATCCTCCCATCATTGAAATCTACAGAAGATATGAAACTATCCTGATCTATATTATAATGCTTTCATGTTTATATCACTTTAAGGTGAACACTGGGACCAAAACTATCAACGTTTGCCTTAAACATGAATCTGTAGGAAGACGTAGTCGGGTAGTCGGCTATGACAAATATGGATTAAGTTAGTGTCATTATAGAAATGTTGTTATTGATATCTTTTTTGGATATTAGAAATAGTTGTTACTACCATTCAGGAGCTGATTGAAGGCCTGGCTAGGAACAAGACGAGACCACAGGACACTAACGTAGGGACCTACAATGGAAAGGTGTCCGGGTGTGGGGCCTGGGTAAAGACCCATCCCCACACTACATCTCAAAAGGATATAAATGCAACCACGTATCTTTTGACTGTAGGCTGGCATTTGAAAATAAAATGATATAATCGGTTCTCTTTTATTATATTTGTATAATTAGATTACAATGCACCCCAAGGTCATTGAAGCGGGCCACAGCCTTATTGCCCGGTTGGCTACATACGGGCTGAACATGGGACTCGAAACTCCGCTACATGGGAATTCCAGGGGGGAAACAATAAACAGGCTACGGGCCCCCCTCCTGCGAGCCATCAGAGAGGACCACCCGAAGGCAGTAATACTACAGATCGGCGGCAACGACATCGGGGACAGGACTGCCGACCCAGCCGTGGTCGCGGCCGAATTAAAAGGCCTGGTCGAGGAACTGAATATCGCCTTTCAGACGACCACGGTGGTGGTCCTGTCCCTATTTGAGCGTCTAAAAACAAGACGACATGACTGCCCTGTCCGGGAGTACAACCAGAGGGTAAGCCCTGAATGGGATCGCCCCAGAATTGAGTTAACATCAACAAACTAAAAATAAAGTTCAAGAAAATAAAAGCGTTACTATCACTCCGATAGAATCACACAAAACGCTCCTAAGCTTAAGCCCATTGTTGATTGCTAGAGAGGTGGACTCCATCGCAGGGGGTCGAGTAGACCAGGTAAGGACAAATGGTAAAAGTGTTGAGGTGCAGGTTCGGGACTCTAAGCAGTTGAGAAGGTTTTTGGACACCACTAAGTTTAGTGGTACCGATGTCTCTGTAAAGTGACAAACAAACAAGTCACACACGAGTCATAAAGGGGATAGATACAGAAGTGGAAGCATTGAAGATGCAAAAGGAGATTAATGTGAAACGCATTACCAAGTCTGAGAAAGGTAATAGAAGACTAACTATGGCAGTATTGATGTACTTTCATACCAGAGAATGGGAATAAGGACCTCCTTGCAAATGGAATTTTTGGAATCATAAGAAGGGAAGGCTCTCTTACCCACACCGCTATTATGGCACTGGGTGGGAATGATTCCTATTGGATCAAATTCTACTTCTTTGTTATGACACAGGCTAGACAGGATTATGATCCTAAAAAAAAGGAAGAGGCAAAACTAGGACAGGACAAAAGGACATGATGCTATTTTAAGAGGCAAAGGACACTTGTGCAGCCCACTTTGACCAAGCAACCTCAGGCAGCCTGGGTGGTAACCAATCACAGGCTAGCCTCTGGCAGCCAATCAGAGACTTTCTAGAACTATTCATTAGGAACCATCTCAAAAGGATATAAATGCAACTACTTATCTTTTGAATGATCACTAATTGTATTTAAAGGCATAGATGAGGAGATCAATATATACGAGATTCAAAGTGCAATAGATGGTTGCATCGAGGCAAAACGAATTACTAAAATGGTAAAAGGAACAAGAAAGGCCACCACTGCCGTTTTGTTGTATTTTGAGTATGATGTCCCACTCATGTATTTTGGGGATATGAAAAGAAAAAGACACATGTTTTTGTTCCCCGCGTAGTACGGTGTTTTAAGTGTCAGAGGTTTGGACATACGCAATCCTCTTGTAAAGCGAAACAAATATGTCCAACTTGCATGGGAAACCATGTGTGGCAGGACTGCCAAGAAAAAGGCAAACCTAGGACAGGACAGGACAAAAGGACAGGATGCTATTTTAAGAGGCAATGGACACTTGTGCAGCCAACCTTGACCAAGCCACCTCAGGCAGTCTGGGTGGTAACCAATCATAGGCTAGCCTCTGGTAACCAATCACAGGCTAGCCTCTAGCAGCAGAGTATTTATAGAACTAATTGGGAACCATCTCAAAAGGATATAAATGCAACCAATTATCTTTCAACTGATTATACTGAAATCGGGGTATTATTATGTGAATAACATGCAATATATATAAATGAGTATATAAAATGGTATTATAAATAAAGTATTAATAATAAATAAATACTGTATATAGATAGGAAAAGGGAATAAAGAGATACATAAGAAGGTATAGCCATTTATATGCCCTATATTTTGTATTTAGAATGCAGGAATCCTCATCGCTGGCCACAGTTTGGTGAAACAGCTAAGCATGTACGCACCCCTCATTATGGGACTACAGACAGAGGGAGTCACATTCCTGGGAAGATCGGGGGCTACCATTGATAGTATCTGGCCCCCCTGCAGCAGAGCTGCGGATGAGCCCCCCGAAAGCCGTCATTCTACAAATAGGGGGAAACGACCCCTGCGGGCAGGGGGGTGCGTGCCGATACGGTGGCCGCCCGACTGGCCTGCCTCTGCCGGGACATCAAGGCAGAGGCCCCCCGGACGATCATCATTGGTTTGCAACCTCCTGCCACGCAGCAAAACCAGAAGGCAGGACTGCCCCGTGGATACGTAATAGGAAGGTGAAGGAGATTAACCGCCTCCTGTCGCAGTTTCTGCCTATCGACACCTCGATATATGGAGGCACAGCTTTATAGTGGGGATGAGGTTCACTTTCACAACCAAAAGCGCTATTATAAGTCTTTCCGCTGCCCTGGCTGTCCTAAAAAAGAAGTGAACAAAATAGTATTCAATTCTATACTGTATAGAAATACAAGAGTTAATGAATGCTTGGCGAGTGCGCCCCGAGGAGGTTCCTGGCAAATGGTGCCGGAGTAGGAATTAATACATGACATTGGCAAAACAGATCCTATCAGATCTACATAAGATATGAAACCATCCTAATCCATGTTGCTTCTTGTTTAACGCTATGTTGCTCAACATTTCAGGTGTCTTAACACATACCAGGGAATGGGAATAAGCACATCCTTGCAAATGGACACTTGTGTAGCCAACCATGACAAAACTACCTCGGCAGTATGTGGATTCAATTTGCCACAAGAAAAAGGTGGATGGGTATTTGTAGCAGCCGATGATACAAATTGGGGACATGTATATAAACAAACAGGCATCAAAAGGAGAATTTCAATCACAGGAAGTGTTCAAGAAGTTGAAGAGGTATCAGTTGTATTTAGTTGAGACTAAAAAATACAGGACATCAACTGGCAAAACAGTTCATCCCATCATTGAAAACACATAAGATATGTAACCATCATAAGCCATGTTGCTTCTTACACGGTTTAAGATTATGTTGCTCACATACCAGGGAATGGGAAGGACCTCCTTGCAAATGGGCACTTGTGCAGCTAACCATGACCAAGCAACCTCAGGCAGTCTAGGAGGTAACCAATCACAAGCTAGCCTCTGGCAGCCAATCAGAGTGGCTCTTGAATAATTCATTGGGAACCATCTCAAAAGGATATAAATGCAACCACTTATCTTTTGACTGATCACGCCCTTGGCGAAACGCATCGCTTAACCTCAATATACAGGACGAAACCATACAATACCTCGCTAGAGGAGGAGCCCACATCTCCACAATATTTGATAGTATTTCTGGACATAATCAAGTCACTCCCCCAAAGGTGGTGATTCTACAAATTGGGGAGAATGACCTAGCTCACCCGCAGTCGGCCAATCCCTGTCCTTTATGAACTAAGGGATTTAGTAAAACACATTCAGGAGAAATGACCGACTGCGCGGGTGACTGTAATGTCATTGCTCCCCAGGGCTAAGACTCGCTCTCAAGGTTGTTCAGTTGTTGTATTCAACGAGAAGATACAACTCATAAACGCCATCGCAGAATGTTATTTGCCCAATAACACCATCTTCTGGAGGCACTGTCGGGCCAGGTTGACTAATCCCCTCCCTTTTTATGGTATTGATGGAGTACACTTCTCCAAACCCAAAAGATTCATTAAGTCAATTAGAGGAGCCATTTTACATGCGTTAAAGCAATAAAGACAACACAAAACAAAAAGCTGACTGCGCCTCCAGAAGATACCCTAAATGATCGTATTCATTTATATTATTCTATAATTCTACACTCTTTAATATATATTATAACGTTACGTTATTAACGTAATGAGACTTCTCTTTCGTTACCTCTTACGGCGGGAGTCCTGTCTACTTAATGACTAATATTAATGTAGCGGAACGGGGCTGCTGGGGTTAAAGATAGCAGCGATAGTCGGTCAACAAGTTGTAACTGGGGTCAATAAAATAATAGTTTGGAAAACAACTTGAATTCTTAAGATGTTTGTAGGTCTGAAAATGCAGACGCATTGTTTAGAATTACCCCTCTTCGGGCAATGTTGTTGTTGGAATGTGTTGTGGGCGGGTATGTGTTGATGTGTGTGTGTTCTGATTGGACGGGTGATAGTGGGTGGAGCCGGGTGATTGAATGGAAGAGTGTGAGTGCGCACGTGTTTGGATGGAAGTGTACGAGTGTATGTTGTGTGTGTGCGTGTGTATGTCATACCGTGTGATTGAATGTGGCCTGAGCCGTCTTGCACCACGGCGGAGCAGGGTAATTCTATATAACAAACAATATAGTTCTTAAGAATTGTAGTGGGTTTTATTGTAATTTGGGGGGCATAGCAATACTCTTGTTGCTGGGGTAGGTGAGTAGGTTTTTGGCTAAAAAGGGCCGGGAGAATTGGAAATTAGTTAGATTTACTTTCGATTTGTTAAGTGCCGCTAGCATTATGTTGACCGACTAGTTTCATTCGAGAGAGGCTTCGCCCAGCCCTATATACAAGTCAAACCAGCGCTACATGCTGGTGCGACTCAGCGTAACAATACCCGACTACAAACAAAACCACCAGCCAATTGATATGTAACTTAAGCGCATGCGCACACTATTTCCGAACGTACTGCTCCTCGAGAATAATCAAACAGATTTGGACCGTTCTCACAACCATGTCTACCCTTACTAAGGTTAAGATTGCGGAGAAATTTGACCTCAGAGCAAGGAAAGATGGCTCAGTTTTTCATGGGTCAGGTTATACTGGAGAATTCAAACACAGTTAGCAATTGTTATATCAACGACATAGCTGTTGGCGACAAGGTGAAAGGACTGAAGGAAGGGGACTCGGCAATTCTTACGAACAGCGTTGAATTCGTCACTTTTTGAAGAAAAAAAAGTCACGAATTGAAATTACGATATGATGATATTGACTTTTCAACGCCTAATATGATGAGGTCATAACATTTACCGTGTTAAAGGGGTAGTTCAGTTTTGGAGTACAGGGCGCTGCACAATTTTTTTTCTCAAAAATGCCATGGAAATTAGGTTCTTCAAAATGGCCAACTACGGATGCATACACATAGTTATGCACACGGAATAAACTGGACGAAGATGGGGGCAGTAGAGGCCATTACAACATGATGAATAATGTTCAGGACATTATAGCAGACACAGCAGACGTAGTGTTTATTTTACCACTTTCAAATACATTGAAACAGTCATTGCTAGGATCTGTTTGAAGAGGGGGAATTACCCGTCAACCCTGAGTAGGGTAATGGCAAAAGAGGCAGGTGCCCAGGATGCCCCTTACTACTGGGGGAAGGAGTCAAATAGAGGACATTGGCAAACAGATCCTCCCATTATTGAGATCTACCTAAGATATGAAACCATCAGACTCTACATTTCAATTTCCAAGACTAAGCGATTCAACGGTTGCCAGGTTCATGCAACCGCCGAACAAGTCGCGCACTGCAGCGAAGCAGTACACAGGTGTCATCGATGCCCGCGTCCCATCGAAGGAGAATTCTGTGAGGAAGGTGAATGAGAATTCACAATTATACAGTGCCCGCGTGAAGTACGCGATGGAGTTCGCATCGCTAGTTGGGGAAGGGGCCATTGTTTCCTCAGCCGACAATAAAAACAAATTGAAGGTTGGGGACAAGGTCCCAGCAGTAGACAGGCGTTTAGCCGAACGCAGTCTTCCCAAGGAACAACCGACCCAATCTCTTCGATCATGACTTCCCCACAACAGGCTACCTCATCACACCAGCAGGCTACCTCAAGATGACGCCGTCGACCAACACCACCACCGATGAACTTGGAAGGGAGAGGTTCGAGCTTCCAAAGAAGGGCCAGGCAACAGTGGTGCTTCGTGGGCCGCATTCTCCGATGAATATTGCCAGCCACCTCGACGACATGCAGTCAAGCTACATGAACGTCAGCGACCTCGTCAAGGAAGGAAAGGGCCTTCGTCATGATTGTGGACGGCGGCCCCGACTATAATGTCAACCATCAGACCAACGACTACTTCTACGGTCAATTCTTCCGGGACTCCAATCTGGATGGACTGATTGTGACCAGTTACTGTCCCGGTGACTCGGCACACAACCCGATTGAGCACGTTTGGGCGCCAACCACCAAGGCACTCAACAGCGTCTTTCTCCCTGCCACCCTCCAAGGAGACCGAGTACCACCGCGCTTCTTGTCAGAGCTGACACCGGAGGAGAAGCTCGAGATGATGCTATGTTAAGAGGCAAAGGACACTTGTGCAGCCAACCTTGACTCACAAACCCCCCTCCATACTATGGAATAGAAAGCGTTATACCAAGTCTGTAAGAGGGGCCATCCTCTTTTCATTGAAGTAATACACTCAAAATACAAAAGAAAACACAGCTGCGCCTCCAGAAGACATGATATTTATATATTATATACTAATTATAATTAGAATTTGAAAACATAGGAGGAAAATTACTTATTTTTATAAGTTTGCACCCAGTATATTCTTTAGTACTCATTATTTGCTTACTGTATAAATATAAATGAGATATACTCCATACTATTTTTATATTGTTTAACCCCTCATGGCAGGAGTCCTGAGAGGCAACAAGCTTCGGTAAGCTTCATAACAAGCTTTGTTATACCTTTGGTCAATTATACTATTTATTACTATAATCTAGCACCCAGCACATTCCTTAGTAATCACTAACCGTTTAATTTGTTAATTTACTTTATTTGTTAATTTTATAAATGTATTGAGATTTTACACATACTGGTATATTGTTTGAACCTCTTATGGCGGGAGTCCTGAGAGGCAACAAAAATGGCCGACTGCTGGGGTGACCATCATGTCATTGCTCCCCATGGCAAAGTCCCCCAAGATTGTTCTGTGAACATATTCAATGAGAAAATCCATAATTCAATAGCCGAACACTTTCTCCCACAGCAAACCACCTTCTGGAGACACAGCCTGGGCAGACTGGCTAACCCCCTCCCTACTAAAGGATGGTGTGCACTTCTCTAAACCCAATCTGAGAGGGGGCATTCTGATCCAGCAGCCGAAAAGGAAGAGGCAAAACTAGGACAGGACAAAAGGACATGATGCTATGTTAAGAGGCAAAGGACACTTGTGCAGCCAACCTTGACCAAGCCACCTGCAGCTTGTGTGGTTTCCAATCACAGGCTAGCATCTCTAGTAATAACTTTATGAACCAGAGTTCTTTAACACTGATTGCCCATTGAAATTGAATTAATTTGGATGGGCATATCTCAACAAAATCTCAACCAATCACAGGCCAGCCTCTGGCAGCCAATCAGAGTCTTTCTAGAACTATTCAACGGGAACCATCTCAAAAGGAGATGAATTAGAATTTGATAACATTGGACGTATATTACTTATTTTTATAAGTTTGCACCCAGTATATTCTTTAGTACTCATTATTTGCTTGCTGTATAAACAAGGTGACCGACAGAATGCTGCCCTGCTGCCTCGCAGGCTGGAATCGTACAAGTCCCTCAGAACACCGTGCTTCCAAGTAGTGTCATAAGCTTTTTCAAGATCGAAAAAGACAGATACCACATGGTGTCCAAGGTGACTCAAGACGGATAATTTGATCTGTCGTACGATTCTGCCAAAAACCACTTTGATGCTTAGAGAACATTCCATTCCTCTCCCAAAACCACACTAGACGAGCATTAACCATTCTTTCCATGGTCTTACATAGACAACTAGTTAACGATATAGGACGGTAATTGGTTGGGTTTGTGGCGTCCTTGCCAGGCTTCGGGATAGGGATAATCACAGCCTCTCTCCATGATTCGGGGAAGTCACTAGAGCTCCATATCTTATTAAAAATTCCTAACAGCACTTGGAGGGACACCTCAGGTAAATGTTTCATAAATTGATAATGAATTTCATCAGGTCCAGTAGCAGTGTCATGACATCTGCTGAGAGAGTCCTTTAATTATGTTGTTTTCGATTATTGTGTGAACATTTCAAATCAAATGTAATATGGATGAGTTATGAGCAAAAATGCCAAGTAATGTTCAAAATGATAAATACAAAGTGATAATTCACAGCACTCACTTTATACACGGGTTCAAAAACTCCAGGGGAATTTTTATTATCTAAAAACTTTAATCTTTCATATCTTTGAAACGAAAGGGAAATATGAAAATGGTCTCATGCTTTTTTCGTCAATACGAACAAAACAAGGTATAGGAGAACTACTGGTTTCTGATGGAGAATTAGCTGGCCCCCCTCGGCGTACGGGTGTGGAGCTTGGGCAAGGACCCATCTCCACACTACGGAGCCGATGGGGTCCACTTCAAAAACATTCATCCATATTATAAAGCCATCAGAGGGGCAGCCATCCAGGCTCTAAAATAGAAGGAAAAAAGTTATAATGTATACATACTTATAATTGTTGGCATGAGTGGAGGGGATCCACCAAAGCCGTTACTATAATATTATTTTTTAAAAAATGTTTTGTCTGGTATGTATACAAATTTATACAAATTTAAAAGTATATATATTTCGGCACTTCGTCTGCAGTATCGTCATTTTCATCCACGTTTGGACATTTATTGATAGAACATTTTGTATTTTGCTGCTGTTTTCACACTGCTTTCGGACATTGACTTTTCGTTATTAACTGTTGCAGTGTTCAGTATTCCAATTTATTTGCGAGAACTCTTTTAGTTGCACCTAGTCTGGACTGCCTCATTTCTTAGAGACCCATTTATTTTGGTACTCTTTCTTCAGTTTTTACATTTTGTTTGCCGTCTATACATAATGCCACGCCCCAACACCGACCACATTCTCCACGAGCTGGTACAACGCGTCTAAGAACTTTACAGAGTAAAATCCCTAGATTCCCCGAGCCAAGTGTAGCTCAAGCGTTGCCTAACCCTAAAATGCAACGTCAACACCAATCTAGAGTGATAGACCACAGATCAGCGCAAACCCAATCTGATGAATTGAATGCTACATTATTGTTGACATGCACTCCACCCCGTAAGAATGAAGGTATGGTTATGACCAGAACAGTTGTTGGCTCTAAGTTACCTTTATGATAAACATGATGCTATTTTAAGGACACGTTCCCAACGGTATGTAATCTACATGTTACGTAATACCAACAACATATTTTCATCATAAGGTATTGCGTTTGCTAAAACATCTTGTAGTGTTTGTGGAATTCTAAGTATTCAACCTTGTGGAATTCTAAGTATTCAACCTTAAGAAATTAACGTATTCAGAGGACAGTATATAAGAGCTTGCAATTTCATTTGGAGGCCTCAGACAACATGGAATTACTCCATTTACAAGTAGTAGAGCACTTCGAAGCACGAGGGCAGAACGCGATTTGGAACATATATACATTAAAGTTGAGGAAAACACCCCAACACAACAGACAACTGTTGTTGGTTAGTAATTACGGCTAATTCGTTATTCTATTAATTTGTGATTGAGCTATATTATGTAATTTTCGTAAATTTTTAACTAGCCCAGTAAATGTTACAGCAGTCATAATGGTTTTAATGTTATCTTAAAATATAAAATTTGCATTAGGAAATATAAATTGATACATGATGCCTATTGATTTTTCTAATCACTTAATTATTGATTAATCGATATACAAAATAATAATATAATTTACTGTCTTTCGTTAGTATTCATGCCTAATTTGTGATACTATTCAGGTATATTATGATTTATTTCTCTAATTATTGTATATAATATATTAAGGTTTCTTTATATCAATGAGTTCATTAATGTTATTTCCATGTTTGTAAATATTGTTGCAAATGACACTGCAATTCAGCTTGTAGCTGTGAATGTGACATTTTGTTGAATAAAATACCATTATTATAAAAGGGGTGATCACTGGGATAGGACAGGCAAGGACCAAAATGCATTTGTAATGAGTTGATAGCACCCCTAGACATGGTGGTACACTAATAACTTCCCCGAGGTGGTTCCTGGCAAATGATGCCGGATTAGGAAGTAATACGGGACATTGGCAACAGATCCGATCAGATCTACATAAGATATGAAACCATCCTAATCCATGTTGCTCATCAGTTCTAGTGTCATACCAGGGAATGGGAATAAGGACCTCCTTGCAAATGGACACTTGTGCATCCAACCATGACCAAGCTACCTCAGGCAGTAGGTGGATTCTATTTGCCACAAGAAAAGGTGGATGGCTCTTTTAGCCTTTAGATTCTTCACAAACTAAAAGTAATGGCATACAGTTGGTTGTGGACGCAGCTGAAAAATGTTGCGGCATCCACACTACCTTGGATAATGTACTTGGTTTGTTAAAAACATAAATTATATGAATATGCAATATAACACATGTGCATTCACTCACATGTGTTGCATGAAGAAGCATTCACTTTGTAAAAAGGGCATAATATTAATGTATACTTTATATATGCATTTATTTTTATAAAAGAAACTAATAATTTTAGATGGCTTACAGGTAATGCTCATCTCTGCATACATACAGCTTCCATTGCTGAGGGTCCGGACTGGAGCCACATATGCCGACATGGTAAGAGTACGCATAATTGTTTATGCTACAATCTCAACAATAATCAGATATGAATAGGGGGTCCGGATATCTAAATATCCTACAGTGGAATGCACAGAGCATTCGAAGTGGCAAATAGTGCAGGAGTAGGAATTAATACAGGACATTGGGAAAACAGATCCTCCCATCATTGAGATCTACATAAGATATGAAACCATCCTAATCCATGTTGCTTCATACACTGTTTAGTGTTATGTTGCTTAACAGTTAAAGTGTCATACCAGGGAATGGGAATAAAGACCTCCTTGCAAATGGGCACTTGTGCAGCCAACCATGACCAAGCCACCTCAGGCAGGCAGGCAGTCTAGGAGGTAACCAATCACGAGTACTTCAAGGAGATTTGATTTGGAACACTCAAGAGGAGATATAAAGGCGACAACTTATCTGCCAGCTCATTAGATTAGCAACATTCATTTATATGCCCTATACTTTGTAATTAGAACGCAGGTGGAATTCTCATAGCTGGCCACAGCCTAGTGAAAAGACTTAGTATGTACGGCCCCCTCAACATGGGACTGCAGTCAGATGTAGTCTCATTCCTTGGAAGATCGGGGGGAACCATCGATAATATTTCACCCCCCCCCCTGCAGTGGGAGCTATGGAGGAGCCCCCAGAAAGCCTTTATCTTACAGATAGGGGGTAACGATGCCATGGGCAGGGGGGTGCATGCCAAATCGGTGGGTTAGGAGGGGCCGCCCGACTGGCCTGCCTCTGCTGGGACATCAAATCAGAGGCCCCTTGGTCATTGTGGTATGTACCCTCTTGCCACGCAACAAAACCAGAAGCCATTCATTGGGAACCATGGAAGTATAATTGGATATTTTCTTTTATTATGAATAGAAGCATCCAGGTACGTGTAGCCAGCACACTCTCAGAGTCCCAGGATACTACTAAGGGACTACCCCGTAAGAATGAAGGTATGGTTATGACCAGAACAGTTGTTGGCTCTAAGTTACCTTTATGATAAACATGATGCTATTTTAAGGACACGTTCCCAACGGTATGTAATCTACATGTTACGTAATACCAACAACATATTTTCATCATAAGGTATTGCGTTTGCTAAAACATCTTGTAGTGTTTGTGGAATTCTAAGTATTCAACCTCAAGAAATTAACGTATTCAGAGGACAGTATATAAGAGCTTGCAATTTCATTTGGAGGCCTCAGACAGCATGGAATTACTCCATTTACAAGTAGTAGAGCACTTCGAAGCACGAGGAGGGCAGAACGCGATTTGGAACATATATACATTAAAGTTGAGGAAAACACCCCAACACAACAGACAAAAGGGGTGATCACTGGGATAGGACAGGCAAGGACCAAAATGCATTTGTAATGAGTTGATAGCACCCCTGGACATGGTGGTACACTAATAACTTCCCCGAGGTGGTTCCTGGCAAATGATGCCGGATTAGGAAGTAATACGGGACATTGGCAACAGATCCGATCAGATCTACATAAGATATGAAACCATCCTAATCCATGTTGCTCATCAGTTCTAGTGTCATACCAGGGAATGGGAATAAGGACCTCCTTGCAAATGGACACTTATGCATCCAACCATGACCAAGCTACCTCAGGCAGTAGGTGGATTCTATTTGCCACAAGAAAAGGTGGATGGCTCTTTTAGCCTTTAGATTCTTCACAAACTAAAAGTAATGGCATACAGTTGGTTGTGGACGCAGCTGAAAAATGTTGCGGCATCCACACTACCTTGGATAATGTACTTGGTTTGTTAAAAACATAAATTATATGAATATGCAATATAACACATGTGTTGCATGAAGAAGCATTCACTTTGTAAAAAGGGCATAATATTAATGTATACTTTATATATGCATTTATTTTTATAAAAGAAAAGTAATAATTTTAGTGTGACATGGCTTACAGGTAATGCTCATCTCTGCATACATACAGCTTCCATTGCTGAGGGTCCGGACTGGAGCCACATATGCCGACACGGTAAGAGTACGCATAATTGTTTATACTACAATCTCAACAATAATCAGATATGAATAGGGGGTCTGGATATCTAAATATCCTACAGTGGAATGCACAGAGCATTCGAAGTAAAGGGGATGAACTTAGACAATATATATATATATATTAGTAGACAAACCACACATAATATGTCTACAGGAGACATGGTGAGTAATAATGATACTTTTGATATAAAAGATTATAAATGCCTAAGACTCGTGTAGGGAGAGTGCATGGCAAATAGTGCAGGATTAGGAATTAATACAGGACATTGGGAAAAACAGATCCTCCCATCATTGAGATCTACATAAGATATGAAACCATCCTAATCCATGTTGCTTCATACACTGTTAAGTGTTATGTTGCTTAACAGTTAAAGTGTCATACCAGGGAATGGGATTAAGGACCTCCTTGCAAATGGGCACTTGTGCAGCCAACCATGACCAAGCCACCTCAGGCAGGCAGGCAGTCTAGGAGGTAACCAATCACGAGTACTTCAAGGAGATTTGATTTGGAACACTCAAGAGGAGATATAAAGGCGACAACTTATCTGCCAGCTCATTAGATTAGCAACATTCATTTATATGCCCTATACTTTGTAATTAGAACGCAGGTGGAATTCTCATAGCTGGCCACAGCCTAGTGAAAAGACTTAGTATGTACGGCCCCCTCAACATGGGACTGCAGTCAGATGTAGTCTCATTCTTTGGAAGATCGGGGGGAACCATCAATAATATTTCGCCCCCCCTCCCACCCCCCCCCCCCCCCCCCCCCTGCAGTGGGAGCTATGGAGGAGCCCCCAGAAAGCCTTTATCTTACAGATAGGGGGTAACGATGCCGTGGGCAGGGGGGTGCGTGCCAAATCGGTGGGTTAGGAGGGGTTAGGAGGGGCCGCCCGACTGGAGGGCCTCTGCAAAGGACACTTGTGCAGCCAACCTTGACCAAGCCACCTCAGGCAGCCTGGGTGGTAACCAATCGCAGACTATTCTCTGGTAGCCAATCAGAGTCTTTCTAGAACTATTTATTTGGAACCATCCAAAAGGATATAAATGCAACCACTTATCTTTTGATTGATCACTAGACTACAATACTTATAGCGGGGCACAGTCTCATCGCTAGACTGGCCCAATACAGGCTCAACATGTCAATGAAGGAGGAGATAGTCGAATTCGTCGGGCAATCTGGAGCCAGGATCGACCTTATGGAGGCGGTCCTACCACCCAAGCTAATGCAACACCAGCCCAAGCTCCTGGTACTCCAAATCGGTGGCAACGACCTATCCTGCCCGAACTCCTCACCAGCCACAGTTGCACACCAGCTGCTCCGCCTATGCCGCACACTCCACCAATCATCACCCCACACCCACATAACCGTGGTCCCTCCTAGAGAGAAAAAAAACACGATCACAAGACTGCCCCGTTGGCATCTATAACCATAGGGTTAGGAATGCCAACGGGGTACTCCCCCTCACCCTGCCAGATTATACCACATTTTGGAACCATAAACAGGGGCGTTTGGCTAATCCACAAAATTATTACGGGACAGATGGGGTTCACTTCAGGGACCAGAAGAAGTATTTCAAATCAGTACAGGGAGAAATCCTCAAATCCCTAAATCCCTGGAGTACAATATAATTATTATGTCCACATTAATCTGGCAGAGTGGGGGTGAACACTTATTGTTGTATTGAGTTAATATATTATATTATACTATATTATTTTGAAATAAAGTCAGAGCACTATTATTATCATTTCTTTCGTTTGTTATTGAATTATAGTTAAAGTACTATTATACTATTATTTGATGGAGTACAAAAAAAAAAAAAAAGAGTATATTCTTTGATATACTGTGGATTTGGCGTGTCTCGTGTCGTATCTTGATTATTTTTTGTAATACAAGTGAATGTGTGTATTGGTGTATAACCATATTACAATTTTGCCTTATATACGAATATACTGCGTGTACCGTATAGAGCCGCTGCAGCTTTTACGGCTTTGTGCGCACCGTGAATATACAGTCCATCTTGCGTGCGAACGCTATTGTATTGTTAACACGCTGGTGCGAACATATACTATACTGCGCTCGCAGCATACTAGCCCGAGTGCACGGCGTATATTATGTATACTACTCTACTAAGTGTACTGCTTTCTACACACTGTGAATATAGTTTATTATAAATGCGGGCTGTTGTGTATTGTATTTATCACGGTGGTGTGAACCTACATTATACAGCGCTCGTGGTTTTGTATACGTGTATGTCCGGTGTGTTATTAGTTTCATGCACATTGGTAAAGTGTTGATTTGTTTGTATTATTATATATTTATTAGGATATATAGTAATTATTTGTGGAAATAGCGTCTGACAAGGCTTTTGAACCAAGCGCAGACTTCCCAACTGAAGCAACCGAAAAAGAGAGGGGGAAGCTGCTACTAGCTATAATGTTGAGGCGCAAGTCCCTGTGAATTACAAAGTGTTCTTGACCCCTGTAGAGCGAACAAAATCGCTAACATCATTGAGTCCCCTACTGATAACCCGGGAAGTAGATAGAATTCCGGGGGGACGGGTCAAGGGAGTTAAAAACGTTGAAAGAGGACTGGAAATTACGCTACAAAACACTGTTTGATAATGTGAATGTGCCATTATATTGGTATTTTTTCCATGCGAAGGTTCCTGGCAAATGGTGCGGGAGTAGGAATTAATACAGAACCTTGGCAAAACAGATGGTGTTGCACACTATCCATTATATTTAAGTCAGTCAAGGGGGCTGAGCTTATACGCACAGGTCTCTTAACCTAGGGCTAAACCAAGAGATTGGCAGATCAGGAGCAACAGAGAGGTTCCTGGCAAATGAGGCGGCAGTCCCATCTGGGGGTGGGAATGATTCCACTTGCATCACAGGCTAGACAGGATTATGACCATTAAAAGGAAGAGGCAAAACTAGGACAGGACGAAAAGACATGATGCTATTTACACATCAACATCAGGCTACAAAAACCCAGGACACTTGTGCAGCCAACCTTGACCAAGCCACCTCAGGCAGCCTGGGTGGTAACCAATCACAGGCTAGCCTCTGGCAGCCAATCAGAGTGCTTCTTGACTTTTCATTTGGAACCCTCTGCAGAGGGTATAAATTGAACCACTTATCTTTCAAATGATCATTATGGAGCAGACTGGCAAACCCCCTTCCCTATTATGGAAAAGATGGAGTCCACTTTAGTAATGCAAAATGCTTCACAAAGTCAGTCAGAGGAATCATTATTTTCTCACTAAAATAGTACATTATATATTATACATTATACATATAAAAGGACTCCCGGCTGCGCCTCCAGAAGATACGCTATACATATACGTAAATATACATTAATATTCGTATTATGATTATAATTTGAAAATACTACTTATGTTGAAGTTATATCATCATATTATACTATAAATGTAATGAGATATACTCATACACTATGTCTATACTATTTAAATTCCCGCATGGCGACAACCCAGAGAGGCAAGTTAGAAAGCTTGATTTATAATAAGCATCGTACTATTTATTGTTGTATAATAACCCACAGTATATATGCTTTATTATTCGTTTACTTGCCAAATTATTTACTTAAATAATATATTAAAAAATTACTCACTTGATATTCTATCATATTGTTTGACCCTCTTATGGCGGGAGTCCTGAGAGGCAACATACAATATGAGATTATAATGTTGTAATAAGTTATAGTATTATTATAATTAGATACAGATTTGATTACATAGGATACAATACTAGGTATTGACTTAAATTATTTAATTATTTTAATTCTTTTGTTAAGAGATTAGACAGAAAAGAGGCTCGTGTAATATTTAAAATTAACTCACTATATACAATATTACATGGTTTGAACTTAGTATGTACAATGATATGGTATACTAAAGTTACAGGCATAGTGCATACAGCCCTACACTATGCACCAAGTATAATATACAGTGCATACAACCCCACGTTGTAAGTACATAGTATTCATAGATATAGTTTATATAGAATATACAACCCTATTTTCTCAATGTCATTCATTATTTCATTGTTCAGGGATCTAGTGGCGGGAGTCCCAAGATCCCTGGCCCTCGGCCATATGGCCATTCAGCCCTCCAAATGGTTCTTAGGACCCTATATTAGTAAATTAGTATGTGATTTTATATAAATTTATTACTAATAAAATAGTAATTAAAGATATTTTGTTTATGTTACTTCAAAGCCGCTCTCGCCGAGGAACACAGTGACACAGTTCTCGAGTGCAATGGCAGGGCATTTCGCGCAGAGTTCGAGAAGTACAAGACTCGTCAACAAGGAAAGTACAATAAATTGACTGAACAGGGTAAGCATAACGCCGTTTGTACCGTATCTGACACATGGGTAGTCATTTATCCGCGCGGAAATTGACTTCTGACGAGACTGCGCTACTCAGTAAGGGGCTAAATTTTGCCATAGCTCCCAAGCGCGTCCGCGCTACCGAAATTATTGCTAAGGTTGAATCGTCTATCTGTTGCCTTGATGCCGAAACTGTCGGCTCCGTACGCAGGGAGGTCAATGCGATCCTCACCACAGCCGAACCGCCGTTACTCCCGGTATGCGCAGCGCAAAGCCTTGAAATCGCTCAAGGATGACAGCTCCATTATGATTTTACCAGCTGACAAAGGCCGTGCCAGCGTGGTGTTAGACACCGACACATACCGCGCCAAGATATCGGATTTGCTTGACTCAGGCCCATACCGCGCTATCCCGAAAGACCCGACCGAGCGTCTCTCTCGCAAGCTCTCAACCATTCTTCGCGGCCTTCATAAGAATGGTGACATCGATGACTCGATGTACCGCAGATTGAAACCTTCGCAGAAGCAACCGCCGAGGATCTATGGATTGCCAAAAATCCATAAGCCCGAGATCCCGCTGCGCCCCATAGTTTCCTGTGTAAACTCGTTCGCATACAATACTTCTAAGTTTCTAGCCGACATTCTCTCGCCGTTGATTGGTTCCAACGGACACGCAGTCCGCAACTCTGCTTCGTTTGTCGATTTCCTCCGCAGTGAGACTATACAGGACCACGAGGTCATGATCTCTTTCGATGTGGTGTCATTGTTCACCAATGTTCCCATTGAAGCCGCTTGTCGTGTCGCGCTACAAAGACTAGAATCCGACGCAAGCTTGTCCGATCGTACAAAGCTCTCTCCTGCCCAGGTCGCAGAGCTCCTGAAGTTTGTGCTACAATCCACGTACTTTATGTACAATGGTGACTTCTACGAGCAACGGGAAGGAGCGCCCATGGGTAGTCCGGTTTCCGCCGTCATTGTCAACTTGTTCATGGAATCTTTCGAGGAACAAGCGCTTGAGACTTGCCCGCCCGATTGCGCACCGAGGATTTGGAAGCGATATGTCGATGATACTTTCATTGTGACTCACAGATCCGCCGCCGATCGCCTTTTGACACACATGAACACGCAGCAACCGTCCATTCGTTTTACCATGGAAATGGAGAACGACAGTCGCATCACCTTTCTTGACACGCTTGTGCACCGAGATACCGACGGCATCCTCACTACCACTGTGTATAGGAAGCCCACACACACTGACCAGTACCTGGCCTACGACTCGCACCATCCTCAATCCGTCAAGCGCGGGGTAGTGAAGTGTCTTTATGACCGAGCTTCACGCATCGTCACCAAACCCCAATGCACAGCCGCTGAGAAGCAACACATTGCATCTGCTCTTGTTTCGAATAGATACCCGCTTTCTTTTCTTAATAGAATCGCGAAGAAGAAGAACGTTCCTGCCGAGGAACTTGCGCAATATAAGTCCACCGTCGTACTTCCGTTGTTGATAGCATTTCTCGCCAACTCCGCCGACACCTGGAGAAGCATAGCATACGCACTGTTTTTAGATCCGACACTACTCTCCGAAACCAGCTTGTCCGCCTGAAGGACCCCGCGCTCCCCGACAGACGCGACGGTGTTGTGTACAAGATCCCCTGCGGGACTTGTGACAAGGTCTACATTGGCGAAACAGGTAGACCCGTAGGTGAAAGGATGACTGAACACCGCAGGGATGTCAGGCTTCGACGCACTGACAATTCCGCGGTCGCGGAACATGCATGGGACTCCGATCATTCTCCGAATTGGGATGAGGTACGTTGCATAGTGCATGACAAGCATTGGTATACGCGGCGCGTAAAGGAAGCGATTCAAATTCGTTTGCATCCGAATAACATTAATAGAGACAACGGTATTGACATTCCGGAAGAATGGCGACCACATCAAGTGACCGTAATGCAGATTGCCACGTGCTTCCTGCTACGTCCGTATTTCCCCTGGTCGCCCCCGCCGCGACCGCGCCGCACCGAGTGACCATGGTGGTCCTTGCCACGCGCTTCCCGCTAAGTCCGCATTTCCCCTGGCCGCTACGGGCGGTGATTGGCCAGCGGCACTGGCCAATGGCAGCACGGTGTCCGCACCGAACGATACTGCACAGAAACCTCGCAGGCGGTATATAACACGCTCGCAGCGCAGCGCTCAGTCCACATTGCCAGATGAAGGCTAGCAGTTCGCAGCCGAAACGTCGCAATACACTAGTTTGTATACATCGTGAGACAACCGATCTATTCGTTCTTTTTTCATTTTAGCACCACGATGACTAACATCTTCCGTACCAAGAATGATATTAATGGAAAAATAGTAGAAGAATTTATTATTATGAATGATTTGGTATGTTTAAATGATGATACCCCCACAAGGTATAACAATATAAATGGCACACTTAGATTCAACTCTAGTGAGTAAGAATATAACCCCAAAGAGCTCTTGGAAGGTTCTAAAAGACACTCTTATAAGTGACCATTATATGGTTGATACTAGTATTTATATAAATAATAATTTAAATGTGAAACGAGTGTATGAGGAGACTACACCAGGCAGCACCCCACACACACATTATTGTCATGTCCCTACTAGAAAGAAAGAAAACAAGACCCCAAGACTGCCCCATTGACATTTACAGAACCAAAGGGTTAGAAATGTCACCTTGGTACTCCCCCTCACTCTGCCGGAGTTCACTACGTTTTGGAACCATAATCAGGGGAGACATGCACACCCGCAAAACAATTATGGGACAGATGGGGTTCATTTCAGGGATCAAAAAAATACTATAAATCAGTTTGGGGGGAAATTCTCAAATCTCTGGAGTAAATACACAATTTCCACACCAATTCGGCCCCATGGAAGAAGGTGGTACACGCCTTGTGTAACCCCGAGGTGACCGCTATTAGCTTACTCGGGTTGGACCATTCGGCCCCCAAACTCCAGTGGGATGCGCAGTTGGAGGTGATGCGACGGATCCTAGGGCTAGGTGTAGGCACCCGGGTGCTAGTGATCCACGTCAGGGGGTCCCGTAGGGACGTGGCCAGCCAGAATGCCTATCGGCAATGCTTGGCACTCCTGAGACAGCATGTTGGACGCGGACAGCGTATGCACGTCCACTGCTGTCACGCAGATGTGAAGACCATGCGTGAGTGGACGTTCGGCTTCACTTAGGTGTGTGCCTGGGTTGTTATGCAAATTGGGCAGCATTATGACTCGCCGAGTACGGGGATGGTGCGCTGCGCGATTTTGGTACGAGGATGGCACACCCTCTCTTGTAGGACGCGCATGCGCCATGTAGGGTGCGCGAATATTATAGGAGACGCTATCTCCCTTTTTCCCAGTGGGCATTACCCGAGTAGGTGGATGTACAGTCTACAAAATACAGGACATCAATTGACAAAACAGATCCTCCCATCATTGAGATCTACATGAGATATTAAACCATCCTATCCATGTTGCAAGATTGCACTATTTAAGGTTATGTTGCTCACATACCAGGGAATGGGAGTAAGGACCTCCTTACAAATGGGGACCTCTGCAACCAACCATGGCCAAGCCTCCTTGGGCAGTCTAGGAGGTGTATATTTGAAAAAAACAAATATCTTTGGATATAATAAATGTATCACATGGAGTGATATGTTGCATACACTGACGGTTCAAAGGACCCAACTACTAACAATACATCGTCAGCAGTATACATTCCACATTATAATGTTAAAAGAAAAAAGAAAATATCTCCAGTATATGTATGTATTTTATTGGCTCTATCATGGTTGTAAGATTTCCGCCCTACCAAATCTATCATTTTAACTGACTCTTTTAATTTCATTGTTGCTAATTGAAAATAATTGTTGGAATTGCGATTCTTATATTATTAACTAAA
Source organism: Echinarachnius parma (assembly GCA_037951105.1). Taxonomy (NCBI): domain Eukaryota; kingdom Metazoa; phylum Echinodermata; class Echinoidea; order Clypeasteroida; family Echinarachniidae; genus Echinarachnius; species Echinarachnius parma. The sequence continues at coordinate 75,621 of JBAMJV010005156.1, forward strand.
TTGTTTTAAAATATACTCAATTAAGTAACCAAGGCCATACAATAATGTTGGATACCGTCTCACTGTGGTATTGAAGGCAATGAGATGGTAGACACCCTCTCGGTCCCTCCTGGGGAATGATTCCACTTCTATCAAACTCTACTTCTTTGTTATGACACAGGCTAGACAGGATTATGACAATTGAAAGGAAGAGGCAAAACTAGGACAGGACAAGATGCTATTTTAAGAGGCAAAGGACATTTGTGCAGGCAACAGTCTCTACAGACAGTGAGGAGGTGATGGAAGTGGAGACTTCACAAGACACATTTCAACCCAAACAAGTACTAGCTCTATTATTATTTATTATAAATAGTTTGGATAGAGCCCACTCTATAAGCAGTAGGATTAAATTAGTGGTAGACGCAGCAAAACAGTACTGTGGTACAAGAACTTACATTTTTGGATATTTCCAATTTCAGAATTAAAACGGGACATTGGCAAAACACATCCTCCCATCATTGAGATATACATAAGATATGAAACCATCCTGATCTATATTATAATGCTTTATTGCTTTCATGTTTATATCACTTTAAGGTGAACACTGGGAGCAAGACTATCAACGTTTGCCTTGAACATGAATCTGTAGTCGGGTCCCAGGAACTCCCCAGATGGAGGCAATATGGATTAATCTAGTGTCCTTATAGAAATGTTGGAGAAACTAACACAATTTTTAAAGTGTTATTGATATCTATTTTGGATATTAGAAATAGTTTTTACTACCATTCAGGAGCTGATTGAAGGCCTGGCTAGGAACAAGACGAGACCACAGGACATTAAAGTAGGGACCTACAATAGAAAGGTGTCCGGGTGTGGAGCCTGGGTAAAGACCCATCCCCACACTACGGAGCCGGCGGGCTGTAAGAGGGGCAGCAATGTATGCGCTTAAGTGGAGTGGATCCACTGTAAATGAGGCGAGAGTCAATCCCTACTGGGGATGGGAATGATTCCACTTGCATCAAACTCTACTTCTTTTTGATGACACAGGCAAGACAGGATTATGCCCCTAAAAAGAAAGAGGCAAAACTAGGACAGGACAAAAGGACATGATGCTATTTTAAGAGGCAAAGGTGGGAGGCAAAGGACACTTGTGCAGCCAACCTTGACCAATCCACCTCAGACAGCCTGGGTGGTAACCAATCACAGACTAGCCTCTGGCAGCAAATCAGAGTGGCTCTTGATTTATTGATTGGGAACCATCTCAAAAGAATATAAATGCAACCACATATCTTTTGACTGTAGGTTGGCATTTGAAAATAAAATGATATAATTGGTTCTCTTTTATTATATTTGTATAATTAGATTACAATGCCCCCCACGGTCATTGAAGCGGGCCACAGCCTTATTGCCCGGTTAGCTACATACGGGCTGAACATGGGACTCTAAACGGACATCGTCCGCTACATGGGAATTCCGGGGGCAACTATCAACAGGCTACGGGCCCCCCTCCTGTGAGCCATCAGAGAGGACCACCCGAAGGCAGTAATACTACAGATCGGCGGAAACGACATCGGGGACTGGACCGCCGACCCAGCCGTGGTTGCGGCCGAATTAAAAGGCCTGGTCGAGGAACTGAATATCGCCTTTCCGACGACCACGGTGGTGGGAATTGAGTTAACATCAACAAACTAAAAATAAAGTTCAAGAAAAGAAAAGCGTTACTATCACTCCGATAGAATCACACAAAACGCTCCTAAGCTTAGCCAATTGTTGATTGCTAGAGAGGTGGACTCCATCGCAGGGGGTCGAGTAGACCAGGTAAGGACAAATGGTAGAAGTGTCGAGGTGCAGTTTAGTGGTATCGATGTCTCTGTTAAAGTGACAAACAAACTAGTCATACACGAGTCATAAAGAGGATAGATACAGAAGTGGAAGCATTGAAGATGCAAAAGGAGATTAATATGAAACGCATTACCAAGTCTCAGAAAGGTAATAGAAGACTAACTATGGCAGTATTGTTGTACAAAGTTTTCATACCAGGGGATGGGAATAAGGACCTCCTTGCAAATGGAATTTTTGGAATCATAAGAAGGAAGGCTCTCTTACCCACACCGCTATTATGGCACTGGGGGTGGGAATGATTCCTATTGGATCAAATTCTACTTCTTTGTTATGACACAGGCTAGACGGGATTATGATCCTGATGCTGATGCTATTTTAAGAGGCAAAGGACACTTGTGCAGCCCACTTTGACCACGCAACCTCAGGCAGCCTGGGTGGTAACCAATCACAGGCTAGCCTCTGGCAGCCAATCAGAGACTTTCTAGAACTATTCATTAGGAACCATCTCAAAAGGATATAAATGCAACTACTTATCTTTTGAATGATCACTAATTGTCTTTAAAGGCATAGATGAGGAGATCAATATATATGAGATTCAAAGTGCAATAGATGGTTGCATCGAGGCAAAACGAATTACTAAAATGGGAAAAGGAACAAGAAAGGCCACCACTGCCGCTTTGTTGTATTTTGAGTATGATGTCCCACTCATGTATTTTGGGGATATGAAAAGAAAAAGATGCATGTTTTTGTTCCCTGCGTAGTACGGTGTTTTAAGTGTCAGAGGTTTGGACATACGCAATCCTCTTGTAAAGCGAAACAAATATGTCCAACTTGCATGGGAAACCATGTGTGGCAGGACTGCCAAGAAAAAGGCAAACCTAGGACAGGACAGGACAAAAGGACAGGATGCTATTTTAAGAGGCAATGGACACTTGTGCAGCCAACCTTGACCAAGCCACCTCAGGCAGTCTGGGTGGTAACCAATCATAGGCTAGCCTCTGGTAACCAATCACAGGCTAGCCTCTGGCAACCAATCACAGGCTAGCCTCTGGCAACCAATCACAGGCTAGCCTCTAGCAGCAGAGTATTTCTTGAACTAATTGGGAACCATCTCAAAAGGATATAAATGCAACCAATTATCTTTCAACTGATTATACTGAAATCAGGGTATTATTATGTGAATAACATGCAATATATATAAATGAGTATATAAAATGGTATTATAAATAAAGTATTAATAATAAATAAATACTGTATATAGATAGGAAAAGGGAATAAAGAGATACATAAGAAGGTATAGCCATTTATATGCCCTATATTTTGTATTTAGAATGCAGGAATCCTCATCGCTGGCCACAGTTTGGTGAAACAGCTAAGCATGTACGCACCCCTCAATATGGGACTACAGACAGAGGGAGTCACATTCCTGGGAAGATCGGGGGCTACCATTGATAGTATCTGGCCCCCCTGCAGCAGAGCTGCGGATGAGCCCCCCGAAAGCCGTCATTCTACAAATAGGGGGAAACGACGCCGCGGGCAGGGGGGTGCGTGCCGATACGGTGGCCGCCTGACTGGCCTGCCTCTGCCGGGACATCAAGGCACAGGCCCCCCGGACGATCATCGTTGGTTTGCAACCTCCTGCCACGTAGCAAAACCAGAAGGCAGGACTGCACCGTGGATACGTAATAGGAAGGTGAAGGAGATTAACCGCCTCCTGTCGCAGTTTCTGCCTATCGACACCACGATATATGGAGGCACAGCTTTATAGTGGGGATGAGGTTCACTTTCACAACCAAAAGCGCTATTATAAGTCTTTCCGCAGCCCTGGCTGTCCTAAAAAAGAAGTGAACAAAATAGTATTCAATTATATACTGTATAGAAATACAAGAGTTAATGAATGCTTGGCGAGTGCGCCCCGAGGAGGTTCCTGGCAAATGGTGCCGGAGTAGGAATTAATACAGGACATTGGCAAAACAGATCCATCAGATCTACATAAGATATGAAACCATCCTGATCCATGATGCTTCTAATGCCCGGCGCAGACAGAGCCGACTCGACTGGTTGTTATTCCGATCGGCTCAGTTTTCAGTGCCTCGCGACACACATTTTGCCAGTCGAGAGACAGTCGGATGCCAGTTGGGGCCGATTCAACGAGATAAATCTGCTCCGACCGACCGGGCCCAAATCTAGCCTGATTTAAACCAGTCGGATCGGGTCGAGTCGGCTCTGTCTGCGCCGGGCTTTACACTGTTTAATGTTATGTTGCTTGACATTTCAGGTGTCCTAACACATACCTGGGAATGGGAATAAGCACATCCTTGCAAATGGACACTTGTGCAGCCAACCATGACCAAGCTACCTCGGGCAGTAGGTGGATTCAATTTGCCACAAGAAAAGGTGGATGGGTATTTGTAGCTGCCGATTATGGAAATTGGGGACATACAAAGAACAGGCGTCAAAAGGAGAATTTCAATCACAGGAAGTGTTCAAGAAGTTGAAGAGGTATCAGTTGTATTTAGTTAAGACAAAAAATACAGGACATCAACTGGCAAAACAGATCCTCCCATCATTGAGAACTACATAAGATATGAAACCATCCTAATCCATGTTGATTCTTACACTGTTTAATGTTATGTTGCTCAATAGTTCATACCAGGGAATGGGAATAAGGACATCCTTGCAAATGGGCACTTGCGCAGCTAACCATGACCAAGCTACCTCAGGCAGTCTAGGAGGTAACCAATCACAAGCTAGCCTCTGGCAGCCAATCAGAGTAAGAGGATATATATAAAAGCAACATCTAGATCTACCAACTCATTTCACTGCTTTACCGATACACGCTTTTTTATATTGCTGAATATCTACCCCGTAAATTGTTATTATTTTGTTTAATCACTGAGGCTAGGCGAATCACTAAAATGGTTAAAGGCACGAAAACAAATACCACAGCCGTGCTTTTATACTTCAAGCAAGATGTCCCAACCCATGTTTATTTGGGTTATGAAAAGAAAAAAACACCTGCGTGTATATTACCCCTGTGGTAAGATGCTTGTGCCAGATATTTGGTCACACACAAGCTTCATGTAAGGCTAAGTTGAGATGCTCTACCTGCATGGGCAATCATGCGTGGCAGGACTGTGGGCAGAAAGATCATCCCAAGTGCGCGCACTGTGGAGGAGCACACAGCTCTGCTTACCAAGGCTGCAAGGGTTATAAAGAGGCAAAGCAAGTCCAGGTAATCCGCATGACTAACCATCTAAGTTATGCGGATGCGGCTAAGAAACAAACTTCCCTTGCGGCGGGAGACCCAGGGCAAAGTACTTACTCAGGTTATTCAGGTCACAATTTAGTAAGGCATATTATGACAAGAAATAGTCTATATTTACTTATAATTTGCATTTTTATTTATGATTTTAGCAATGGCCACCATTCTTGTATGCGGGCACAGCCTAGCTGCAAGACTACAGAGAACCACAGCCTTAAACTTGAACCTCCAAGATGAGACCATTCAATATATTACCAGAGGAGGGGCACACATTTCGACAATTTATCACAGTATTTCGATGCACAGTCAAATCGGGGAGAATGACCTGGCACACCCGCGCGGTCGGCCAATCCCAGTCCTGTGTGAGCTAAGGGACCTAGTCAAACTCATACAGGAGAAATGGCCGACCGCGCGAGTGACTGTTATGTCATTGCTCCCCAGGGCCAAGACCCGCCTTCAAGATTGCTCAGTTGGTGTGTTTAATGAAAAAATACAACTTACAAACGCCATTGCAGAGTGTTATCTACCCCAGAACTCCAACTTCTGGAAGCACAGTCAGGCCAGGTTAGTTAATCCCCTTCCAATTACGGTACTGATGGAAAAAAAATACCTTGTTCTACTGTTTAGATACAAAATATATCAGTACTAATAAGTCTATCACGGACACTTATAATATGTATTATTTTATGATACTTTTTAATTAGGTCCATGATCGAAGCTATCCTGGAAAACGGTACAACTTTCCAAGCGGATGCTTCCTTATTTGACGGACAGGACTTCAGTTTCCCTTGTACAATTGAATACAAAATGCAGGGAAATGTGGTCACGAATGTGACCACATAGGCCACTCTCAGGATTAAAGGTATAGTAAAATCCTGGCTTTGATTCAGGTTTATAGCTTTGAAATATGTGCCTATATTGCTATACCACACTTTTTTGTTCAAAGAAATTTTTTTGGTTGGGCAAAAAAGGTAAATTTCATGCAACTTTTTGTTATAGTGCTCTGGTAATAACTTTATGAACCAGAGTTCTTTAACACTGATTGCCCATTGAAATTGAATTAATTTGGATGGGCATATCTCAACAAATACTTCAAATATTCAATCAAATATTCAATTGATTTTCGGTATTTGGTCATTGTTTACTCTCTTTCAGAAAATGAAGTACAAATTTGAAATTTCTTAAAACAAATGTTCCTGACGTCATAGATGTCGTCACAGTCTGCATTGCTCCATATTTTGATCATATTTTGTTCCTTTTTGCTCCAATTGGACAACTTTTGTGGTGTTATTTTGTGAAATACGTCACTTTCGAACCTCAACAGGTATTAGCCTTGCTAGTATTTATAATAAATAATTTAGACAGGGCACACTCAAAAAGTAATCAAATTAAACTAGTAGTCGACGCAGCAAAGCAGTGTTGCGGTTTCGACACAGATGCTGAAAAGATACACTCCTTACTAGGAGGCGAAAAAACTATGTAAAAGTTAAAGTATTAATAGAAGCCAAGTATTATATTATTTAAGATGATTCAAACTGATGATCTTAATATTCTCCAGTGGAACTCCAGGGGAATACAAACTACTGGAGGAGAGCTGGAGAAATATTTAAGAGACTCAGGAAAAGAATATCATGTATTCTGTCTGCAAGAGACATGGTTAAACATAAATATATAATAAACCCATGTTTATTTGGGTTATGAAAAGAAAAAAACACCTGTGTGTATATTACCCCTGTGGTAAGATGCTTGTGCCAGAAATTTGGTCACACACAAGCTTCATGTAAGGCTAAGTTGAGATGCTCTACCTGCATGGGCAATCATGCGTGGCAGGACTGTGGGCAGAAAGATCCTCCCAAGTGTGCGCACTGTGGAAGAGCACACAGCTCTGCTTACCAAGGCTGCAAGGGTTATAAAGAGGCAAAGCAAGTCCAGGTAATCCGCATGACTAACCATCTAAGTTATGCGGATGCGGCTAAGAAACACAAACAAAATGTACTGGCACAAGCGCAGCCACTGCAGCAAGCCAAGCCTCTGCAAGCGCAGCCCCACGCTGCACCACAAGCGCCCCCTGTAGTTCGCGCCCCTGCAGAGTTGACTAAGAGCGCTCCCCAGGTGAATTTGGCAAGTAAGATCCCAGAAGCGTAACTCAAACTGTCCCTAAGCCTAAACCACAGAGACAGTCACAGCATAAAGCAAATGTTGATGCAACTGTACAAACTCAATCCGAAGACATGGTGATGTTTAAGCCAGAACAGTTGTTGGATCTTTTAGCCTTTTTAAAAAATAATTTAGATTCTTCACAAACTAAAAGTAATGGCATACAGTTGGTTGTGGACGCAGCTGAAAAATTTTGAGGCATCCACACTACCTTGGATAATGTACTTGGTTTGTTAAAAACAAATTATATGAATATGCAATATAACACACGTGCATTCACTCACATGTGTTGCATTAAGAAGCATTCACTTTGTAAAAAGGGCATAATATTAATGTATACTTTATATGCATTTATTTTTATAAAAGAAACTAATAATTTTAGTGTGACGTGGCTTACAGGTAATGCTCATCTCTGCATACATACAGCTTCCATTGCTGAGGGTCCGGACTGGAGCCACATATGCCGACACGGTAAGAGTACGCATAATTGTTTATTCTACAATCTCAACATTAATCAGATATGAATAGGGGGTCTGGATATCTAAATATCCTACAGTGGAATGCACAGAGCATTCAAAGTAAAGGGGATGAACGTAGACAATATATTAGTAGACAAACCACACATAATATGTCTACAGGAGACATGGTTGAGTAATAATGATACTTTTGATATAAAAGATTATAAATGCCTAAGACTCGTGTAGGCAGAGTGCGTAGGAGTAGGCAGGAGTAGGAATTAATACAGGACATTGGGAAAACAGATCCTCCCATCATTGAGATCTACATAAGATATGAAACCATCCTAATCCATGTTGCTTCTTACACTGTTTAGTGTTTTGTTACTTAACAGTTCAAGTGTCATACCATGGAATGGGAATAAGGACCTCCTTGCAAATGGGCACTTGTGCAGCCAACCATGACCAAGCTTCCTCAGGCAGTCTAGGAGGTAACCAATCACAAGCTATTCTCTGGCAGCCAATCAGAGTTACTGTTTAATGTTATGTTGCTCACATACCAGGGAATGGGTATAAGGACATCCTTGCAAATGGGCACTTGTGCAACCAACCATGACCAAGCCACCTCAGGCAGGCAGTCTAGGAGGTAACCAATCACGAGTACTTCAAGGAGATTTGATTTGGAACACTCAAGAGGAGATATAAAGGCGACAACTTATCTGCCAGCTCATTAGATTAGCAACATTCATTTATATGCCCTATACTTTGTAATTAGAACGCAGGTGGAATTCTCATAGCTGGCCACAGCCTAGTGAAAAGACTTAGTATGTACGGCCCCCTCAACATGGGACTGCAGTCAGATGCAGTCTCATTCTTTGGAAGATCGGGGGAACCATCGAAAATATTTCGCCCCCCCCCCCCCCTCCCACCCCCCTCCCCTGCAGCGGGAGCTATGGAGGAGCCCCCAGAAAGCCTTTATCTTACAGATAGGGGGTAACGATGCCATGGGCAGGGGGGTGCGTGCCAAATCGGTGGGTTAGGAGGGGCCGCCCGACTGGCCTGCCTCTGCTGGGACATCAAAGCAGAGGCCCCTCGGGCGGTCATTGTGGTATGTACCCTCTTGCCACGCAACAAAACCAGAAGCCATTCATTGGGAACCATGGAAGTATAATTGGATATTTTCTTTTATTATGAATAGAAGCATCCAGGTAAGTGTAGCCAGCACACTCTCAGAGTCGCACGACACAAGTAAAGGACTACCACAAGGTAGTGTTATAGGCCAGATACTTTTTAATATGTATACTGCTTAATTTGTTACAAGCTAGTAAACTTAAGAAGTCAATATATGCTGATGATGGTGTATTATGGGACAAGGATTAATGGATCAGGGTGCCCTTTGCCTGAGGGAACAAGGTGGTCATCGAACGAGGAAGGCAAATTTCTCTACGGAGGAGTTACATGTCCTGGTTGAAAAGGTGACAGAGCACAAGTGTGTGTTAATATCGGCTTTCAAAGAATTGGGCGCTGCCAAAAAAAAGAAAACCAAATGGGAGAAGATGGCAACCAAGGTATCTGCCGTGGGGAAGGTGGATCGCACTGGCGAGGACAGGAAGGACAAGATGCTATTTAAGTGGCAAAGGACACTTGTGAAACCAACCTTGACCAAGCCACCTCAGGCAGCCTGGGTGGTAACCATTCACAGGCTAGCCTCTGCCAGCCAATCAGAGTGCCTCTGATTAATTATGAACCATTTCAAAAGGATATAAAAATTTTGACTGATCATTTGTGGTTCGTCAGAGAAAGTCAGGACAAGCTACTACCATAGCAATGTTGAATAGGCGCAAGCCACTATGAGCAAAAAAGTCTTTTTGATCCCATATAATAGTACATTTTTGTTAAAATGTAGTCATGTATATGACTAGGATAGAGTCACTATGTATTTAATTAATAAGGTACATATATATTAATAGGTCACCTCTCTTCCATAGCTAGGTTTCTTCCTCTGGGCGCGAGTCCGGAGGAATTACCTCACGCTATACGAAGAATATACCTGTAGAACATGCCTGTAATTTTATTCATTCTTTTGCCTTTGATTTTTAACCTACTTATTACTTATGTTATTGTACTATACATGAATTTAATTTGGCATATGATTTACATCATACTGTACCTATTACCATGCCAACGTATGGCTCTATTATTTATTATTTTTATTACTCACATGGAGAACACTCAACAACAAGTGTCTGGAGTCAGCTGCACTCACCTTGAGCTGGAGCACACCGGGGGCTAGGATCTAGTGGCGGGAGTCCCAAGATCCCTGGCCCCCACTCAGCTTTCCCCCAGCCACCATGATTGACGGCCGGACCCTACACTATTACCTGCAAGCCAGAATAAGATCCTACAAATTATCAGTTTATTTTATTTTATTTTGTATTTTGTATTTTTTGTCACCCTTACTTGCACTTGTATAAATAATTTAGCATAAAATGACTCGCACATAAAGATCTCACACTACAAATAGAAAATATACACTTTATTGATTATGATTATAGTATCATCGCCAGAGGGGGGAGTCCCTGAGTGAAGATATATATAATTAAACAATGAACAGCCATTTAAAATATAAAATATAGTATTTGTGTAAAGATTGGCGAAAATAATCTTATAGATTGAGGCGCCACCAAAATCTCAATACCACCACCACCACGCCCTTGGCGTATGCCTGAATGTCTTAGATCTTGTCACAACCATCCAGGATATAAACTCATCAACGAACATTATTGTATTTCAGGGATTGCCCCGTAATAAAACGAGGCCCCAAGACACCCCTGTGGGGAAGTATAACCAGAAGGTAGCAGAGTGCAATGCCCTTCTGATGGAGAAGCTGGCCCCCCTTGGGGTCGAGTTTGGGCAAGGACCCATCTCCACACTACGGAGCCGATGGGGTCCACTTCAAAAACATTCATCCATATTATAAAGCCATCAGAGGGGCAGCCATCCAGGCTCTAAAATAGAAGAAAAAAGAGTTATATAATGTATACATACTTATAATTGTTGGCATGAGTGGCGGGGATCCCTTTGTGTTGAGAGCAGATGAAAATCACATCAAAACACAAGGGAATGCGCAACATATATATATGTGTATTTTATCACCATGGCCGATTTTTCCACCCATGGTCGTATACCTAGATATTGGCGGCAACGATATCGGGGGCAGGAACACCGACTCAGCCATGGTCGCCGTCGAATTAAAAGGCCTGGTGGAGGAATTGAAGATCGCCTCCCCAACGACCATGGTGGTGGTCCTGTCCCTGTTCGAGAGACAGAAGACAAGGCGCCAGGACTGCCCCGTCCGGGAGTATAACCCGAGGGTGAGGCTGGTCAACGGAGTGGTCCCAATACTGCTATCAACATCATTTATCTTTTGGGACCATAAGTACTCCAGACTAGCCAACCCCTCCGCGGAATACAGCCCGGACGGGGTACACTTTAGGAATCAGAAAAAATATTTCAAATCTGTGAAAGGAGCAATCCTTAAATCCCTAAAGAATACATAGTGAGAGTGCAGGTGTGCTCTCACTGATTCTTGGAGTATCTATACACATTTGAATAAAAATAAAAATATATAGTTTATATTATTTGTTGGGGCGTGAAATGAAGGACATGCATTTACTATGATATACACGATAAATGTGTAATATTTTTTTTTTTAGACGAACGTGATTGCGTTTATAGATACTATTATAGATACATACATGTACATATAATGTATGTAATATTTGTCTATAAAGTACAGTATCTCAGACCGAGCGTATTGCCGTAGAGGCACAAGCCAGGGAGTGGAGGGAGTGCCAAAGCGCCGACACGTTGAAGTGCGCTCACTGTGGAGGTCCCCATAGCGCGGACTACTTAGGCTGCCCTAAGTATAAGGAGGCTCAGGCGATACTGACATATATATACTCAAAAGACCTTGTTTGCAGAGGCAACCAAATATGTTAAGAGCACAGTTGCAGGGAAAACATATGCCGCAGCGGCAAAGCAACAGCCTATAACTGGAGCAATACCAAAACAACAAAAGCCTCAAGCAACTCCAAATGCACCAAATGAGGCCAAGTTGAAGTAGTTATTAAAGAGCCTACCCTCACTAAAGTAGATCAACAAGGCCAGAAAGGCAAGAAGAACAAGCAGTTTGGGTGGAATTCACAAAGGAGGTTTGTACAAACCACGGTTTGACCAAGGTTTACATCTATGGAATGCCAATTTGTAAACTGATGGAGAAGGAATGTAAACTCCTTACTTGTTAACCCGTTTACTACGGGGCCCGAGAATTCTCGGTTCCCGTGGAGCCTACTCACAGACGGGAACCGAGATTTCTCGGGTCCGAGAAAGGGCTAGTTTAATTGCATAAAAATACATCTATTTTCCTTCTAAATTAAATATAAATTATATGGATACAAACCTTGATCTCTTGGCTACATGCATCTCAATTTTTACCGACTGTAGTTGTGTATTTTTCGTTTTATTACAAGTTTAGCATGGAAATGCATGAGTCCTCTTTCAGGATATTCGTATACAAACACATACAAGTGAGTTTATGCAATTTTGACTGGATTTTGGTTTCGCTGGGTCTATTATTACCTAGAACTGTGTAAGCCGGACATTATGATTTTACAAGCAGCGAATTCCAAACTCGCTCTGTGTATCTTTTGTACACGGCACGCGCGCACACGTACACAATGAGATCGATCGATATTCATTCACGCCTATACACGGTACTGGGCCCAGAATTGAATAGCTTACAGTGTTATAAGCCGTCTCGCTCGCGGTAAGCCCTAGCTCTGATCTCCAGGTCATTCATGCGTATACAGGCTACCGGGCCGGTTTATTATTTAGGATATTAGCTAGTCTCGATCTAGTCATTCCCATTATTTCAATGCAAGCTTGTCGGATATCAACTGCGCATCGTGCCATAAAGTCTCGGATTTTTACTATTTAGTACAACGTTTTGATTTTCATGAGTAGTTTGTTTCACAAATTAGTTCTCAATTCGTTGGTAATAGCTTATCACTATCAATGTAACATCGTATCTCAAAATGTCTCGTCATGGAACGAAGTCTCTGTTTAGCGTTGAAGATGCTCGAGAAGCGATCCTTGACTCGGACTCTGAAAATGAATTTGATAAAATGGACTTATCAAGCGAAGAAGAGTATTCGTCGGACGTAGAAAATGAACAATATGAAACCACGACGTTCGATGATTACTTTGAATCGGAGAATACAGCAGAGTCCACGAATGGAAATACTCCTGTAAACCCCGCCAGCGCTCGTAACGATACCCTCGATCCAGACCGAACCGACCGGGGAGTTAGGGGGGACCAACATGCAGCCGAGCCCATTGCGACCGCTTCCGTGCCGGGGGATAGCGGGAACAAGCGTCGTCGAGTCGCAGCTGCAGAGCCAGTGGGGCGGACCTGGGAGGATAACCCATCTGACGGACCTCAACACTTCGAGTTTACAGGCACCCCTGGTATCAGTCCTGATACAGGCCTGTCACCAACTTCAACTCCGCTGGACTGTTATCTCAAATTTGTGTCAAAGGAAACATTTGAGGAAGTTGCAGTTGAGACCAACAAATACGCGTCTTCGGTCCTGAGAGAATCCCCTCCATCGCCATCATCACCAGCCAAGAACTGGACCAGAACTAGTGCAGGTATGTACAGTCTAAGACTTGTATTTTGTTAATCCAGAAATAATATCAAAATTACCTTTACTGAACATACAATTGATATGTATTATTTCTGTTTTTCTTCAGCATATGAATAAAAAAGGGTTTCTATTATCTTATTTATTTTCAATTGTAATGTAAGAAGATTGTAAGACTAAGAAGATGTTCTGTAACTACATGTATGTGGCATAGTGTTGACAAAAGACCTTTTCAAATGTTAGTTTGATATTTATAGTGAAGTTTATGACTCGTGTCATTTTTACATGTATGAAGAGTATGAAGTATTGAAGAATTGTTTTTTCTTTCTTTTTATTTTGCAGGAGAGCTCATCATCTTCTGGGCGTTATGCATGCTCATGGGAGTCGTCGGGAAACCTGCAATCCATCTCTACTGGTCTACCAGGAACATCCTTGCCACCCCTTTCTTCGGCCAGACTATGACGAGGGACCGCTTCACTCTTCTTCTCCGCTTCCTCCACTTCAATGATAACAACCAGGCCAAGCAGCGCAGTGACCCAAGCTACGACCCGCTCTTCAAACTCCGGCCATTTTATGACGCAGTAACGACAGCGTTCCATAAAGTCTTCACACCATTTCGCTCCATCGCGATCGACGAGGCCCTCATCAAGTTCTATGGGCGCCTGAGCTTCAAGACATATAACCCCCGCAAGCCAGCAAAGTATGGCATGAAAGCGTATAAGATATGTGATCCGACTGGATATACGTGGAAATTTAGACTTTACACCGGTAAAGCTAAGGACACCATTGTTGGACTTGTGATGTCAATGATGACAGGACTTTTGGACAAAGGATACCGCCTTTTCATGGACAATTGGTACACAAGTCCTACACTTTTTGCAGAACTTTTCAAGCGGAGGACCCATGCTTGTGGAACTGTTAGAGCAAATAGACGTGAAATGCCTAAAAATCTGAAACCGGCTCAAAAGCTAACCCGTGGGATGTCCATCTTCAGACGATCTAAGGAACTGCTCGCCATGCTGTGGTTTGATAAACGTGATGTAACAATGCTGAGCACTCTCCATACCAACACCTTCAGTGATACACAGAAAAAACATCCTGTGACAGGGGAAAACATTCAAAAACCAGACGTTGTTCTCGATTATAACAAATACATGGGTGGAGTAGACTTGTCAGACTTTCTAACTAACAAATACGCAGATATGAGAAAATCTCTCAAGTGGTATAAAAAACTCATATTTCATCTGAACGATTTGGCGGTGACGAATGCGTACATTGTGTACTGCCATGTATCAGACAGGAATGTAGACCATTTAAACTTTGTCATAGACCTCATCGAGCAGATGATTGCCTTTGGCAACCAGCTTGCGCAGGACCGACCGCGACCAGTCCGATCTGGGAGGAGATGCAATAAGGAAAACGTACTAAGGCTGGAATTTTCAGAATCTCAACATTGGCCCATGCATGTCCCTCCTACAGCAAATAAGCCAGACGCAACTCGACCATGTGTTGCGTGCAAGCCTAAGCCGCTAGGAAAACGGAAGCAAAAAGGAGATCAAACATCACGCCCTGAATCAAGATTTATGTGCAGAAAGTGTGAAGTCCCTCTCCACATCCTTTGCTTTGAACGATACCACACCAAAGCAAATTATCGCTCAGGATAGTACAGAACTTGATGATCTTAATCCTTGTTGTTAGGCTACATGTAATCATCAGTTACCAAAGACACATGAAACATAAATACATTGAATAATTTGGAATAACAAAATGGGTTAATTATTCTGTATAGATCTGCTTTCATTTGATGCATCGTATTTAATTCATGTTTTCATATCTATGCCATTGTTGCCATAACATTGATCAAATTGATTTATTTGTGGATACACGATCTTTCCTTATTTATTACAATGATTGAGTTTATTTGTATAATGTGTCTCTTCACTCACATACATACCGTGAAGCGACTTTATAAGAACACTTACTGATTATTACATTGAGGTGAAAGAATGGAATATTTCTTTATGGACATTTGATATTCCCAGCATGTATCTGCTCGTAAGGTTACAAATGACCTTATAAGAACGCTAAATGTTTTATTACTTTGTGATGAAATAATTCAATTTTCCTTGATGGACATGTGATTTTTCCAGCATGTATCTGCTCATGATGAGGAGCCGCTACGAGTGACTTTATAAGAACACTTGTTTATTACGTTGAGGTGAAAGAATTCAATATCTATTTATGGACATGTGATATTTCCAGCGTGTATCTGCATCTCATGGATCTACATGTACGAGTGACTTATTGTTATTACCTTGACATGAAAATATTTCTTCTGACATGAGATATTCCCAGCATGTGATATGTAAATGTATGAAATGTTTTGTGTAAATCTTATGACGGATCAACAAGTGACATTGAACACTTCAGATTAGTACAGTATTTATTTTGACTCATACTTTGTGTACCTTTACTTTATATTTTGTTATTATAGGTATGCTTTCTGTCCAACAACATGATCTTGTAATTTATAAATTGTGTAAAATTGTACATTGCTGTTAATTCTCGTATCTACTCACAGACATGTTCTTCATGAATTGATTTTTTCTAAATTGTAATAATTTATTCATGACCATTGCAAGAAATATGTATCAAGACTTGCCTTTTGCAATATTTTGATGTACATAATTTGAATTTGAAAATGTAATTACTTGATATTTCATATGCAAAAATACATACTACAAATTAATTATGTAGATCTTGTATCAACATGAGCATGGAATATACTGAAGTACTCAAGTGAATATACTCACAGCATGGACATAAATATCAGGAGGATGATATATTGTTTGATAAGAATTATTTGTCATCATAATAAATGCACAAAAATGAAATGTAATGTGCAATCATCATGGAGTTTAAATATGTAGTAGTATGCATCTTTCATAATAAATATTGGGTGTCACCTAGTAATGACATCGAAAAGTTGAGTAAATTCATGGAATAAATGGAATGTTCTCTGCTTAAATTTGTGCTTACACTGATTGGATAAGTTGCAATGATGTCGGTAACTGGTTCATCACTGATGATGATAATGATGATGATGAAGGTGATACTGATAATGATGATGACGATTGATGATGATAATGATATCGATGGCGAAAATGCTGATGATAGTAATGAAAATGATGCTGATGAAGATGATGACGAGTATGATAATGATGATGACGATAATGATGAGGATTATGATGATAAGAATGAAATTCACGATGATGATACTGATGAAGATGATGACGAGTGTGATAATGATGACGAGTATGATAATGATGACGATTATGATACTGATGATGACGATAATGATGCTGATACTGATGATAATGATGCTGATAATGATGACGATGATGATGATAATGATAAAATGATGAAAATGATGATGATCGTGTCGATGATGATGATGATGATAAGAATGAAATTCACGATGATGATACTGATGAAGATGATGACGAGTGTGATAATGATGACGAGTATGATAATGATGACGATTATGATACTGATGACGATAATGATGCTGATACTGATGATAATGATGCTGATAATGATGATGACGATGATGATGATAATGATAAAATGATGAAAATGATGATGATCGTGTCGATGATGCTGATGAAGATGATGATGATGATAAGAATGAAATTCACGATGATGATACTGATGAAGATGATGACGAGTGTGATAATGATGACGAGTATGATAATGAAGATTATGATACTGATGATGACGATAATGATGCTGATACTGATGATAATGATGCTGATAATGATGATGACGATGATGATCATGATAATGATAAAATGATGAAAATGATGATGATCGTGTCGATGATGCTGATGAAGATGATGATGATGATAAGAATGAAATTCACGATGATGATACTGATGAAGATGATGACGAGTGTGATAATGATGACGAGTATGATAATGATGACGATTATGATACTGATACTGATGATAATGATGCTGATAATGATGACGATGATGATGATAATGATAAAATGATGAAAATGATGATGATCGTGTCCTGATGAAGATGATGATGAAGATGATGATGAAATTCACGATGATGATACTGATGAAGATGATGACGAGTGTGATAATGATGACGAGTATGATAATGACGATTATGATACTGATGATGACGATAATGATGCTGATACTGATGATAATGATGCTGATAATGATGACGATGATGATGATGATAATGATAAAATGATGAAAATGATGATGATCGTGTCGATGATGCTGATGAAGATGATGATGGTGATAAGAATGAAATTCACGATGATGATACTGATGAAGATGATGACGAGTGTGATAATGATGACGAGTATGATAATGATGACGATTATGATACTGATGATGACGATAATGATGCTGATAATGATGATGACGATGATGATGATGATAATGATAAAATGATGAAAATGATGATGATCGTGTCGATGATGCTGATGAAGATGATGATGATACTGATGATAATGATGATCGTGTCGATGATGCTGATGAATGAAATTAACGATGATTATACTGATGAAGATGATGACATTTATGATAATGATGACGATGATGATAATGATGATGATAACGATGATGATGATGATAATGATATCGATGATGATGATGGTAATGATGATAATGATGATGAACTAAAACATATAAAAGAATACTGTCCTTTTTTAAATACATGCTTTTGCAAGCAAAACATATTCATTTTATTTCAATCGTTCTAATATGCCTTGACAAAAACTCGCCATGATTATAAACATATATTGTGTGTGTTTATATACGCTTATGACACATTATCATCGCTTGAGTTTTGTTTGATTTGTTTGAGTATTGATTTCTGCGGAACACTTTCATTTCCTATAAACAATACGCGCGTAATCTGAAAGTGCGCAATGCGTCCACGGTCTATTGAAATACAACAACTCTCACTTCTTTTATCTTTTATAATGGAGACCGTCAGGCCATCCATATATTTAATCACAAAGGAAAGCATCACTAGGGTTTACGCGAACAATTACACTAGAACTTGCACTTCCTGTGCACAATACATGGGCACTCAAAGTGGGCCACGCCTTATCGGTCTATTGAAAAATGACATCTCGATCCTCTCTTATCTTTGTCAATAGAGACCGCGCGTCACACCATCCATTCAAAATT
Source organism: Echinarachnius parma (assembly GCA_037951105.1). Classification (NCBI taxonomy): domain Eukaryota; kingdom Metazoa; phylum Echinodermata; class Echinoidea; order Clypeasteroida; family Echinarachniidae; genus Echinarachnius; species Echinarachnius parma. Next base: position 94,243 of record JBAMJV010005156.1, read on the forward strand.
TATCACAAAGGAGCGCATCAGTAGGCATCAGTAAAGATTAGGTTATCAGCCCAACGATTAGCTTGGTGCACCTATAGGGTTGCCCGCCGCTAGTGTGCTCCCCGAGGAGTTGAGAATGTGTACAAGATAATTGTGCGGGTCTGGCTGTACCATATGACCAGGGGTAATAATAATTAGAGGCTGTTCTGCTATATAATAGCTATACATTATTATTATTATTATTATTATTATTATTATTATTATTATTATTATTATTATTATAATTATTATGCTATACACCACTGATTTCATAAATATTTTGTATGATAGTACTTATATTTTAATTTATATAAAAAGTTGATTGATTAGTTATATGATTCAAAACAACCTGAAACAAATGTAAATTAAACTTCCGCAAATTTGTAAAATTATGAGTGACGATGATGCTGATGAAGATGATGGTAATGATGATGATGATGATGATGATAATGATGATAAAAATGAAATTGATGATGATGATACTGATTAAGATGATGACGATTATGATAATGATGATGACGATTGTAATAATGATAATGATGATGATGATGATAATGATGATAACGATGATGATGATGATAATGATATCGATGATGATGATGGTAATGATGATAATGTTATCGATGGTGATAATGATAATGACCATGATCTTAGTGATGGTGATGATGATGATGGTAATGATGATAATGATGATAAGAATTAAATTGACGATGATGATGCTGATGAAGATGATGACGATTATGATAATGATGATGACGATTATAATAATGATAATGATGATGATGATAATGATATCAATGATGATGGTATAATGATGATAATGTTATCGATGGTGATAATGATAATGACCATGATCTTAGTGATGGTGATGATGATGATGGTAATGATGATAATGACGATAAGAATTAAATTGACGATGATGATGCTGATGAAGATGATGACGATTATGATAATGATGATGACGATTATAATAATGATAATGATGATGATGATGATAATGATGATAACGATGATGATGATGATAATGATATCGATGATGATGGTAATGATGATAATGTTATCGCTGGTGATAATGATAATGATAATGACCATGATCTTAGTGATGGTGATGATGATGATGATAAGAATGAAATTGACTATGAGGATGCTGATGAAGATGATGAAATTTATTCCAATCGTTCTAATATGCCTTGACAAAAACTTGCCATGATTATAAACATATTTTGTGTGTTTATATACGCTTATGACACGTTATCAACGCTTTAGTTTGGGAATCTTTTGTGACGCAATCATTGCATTATTTCCGTTGAGCTACAAATGAAATTGCATGTATCCCGAGGACTATGAAAAATATTCCACCCACAACTAATGAACAACTAACTGTTTAATCCTTTCTTTTCAAGAAAAAATTCAAAGCACCGCATAATATGCGGTACTTTGATTAGCGCTATATTTGAGTTTTGTTTGATTTGTTTGAGTATTGATTTCTGCGGAACACTTTCATTTCCTATAAACAATACGCGCGTAATCTGAAAGTGTGCCATGCGTCCACGGTCTATTGAAATACAACAACTCTCACTTCTTTTATCTTTTATAATGGAGACCGTCAGGCCATCCATATATTTAATCACAAAGGAAAGCATCACTAGGGTTTACGCGAACAATTAGGCTACACTAGAACTTGCACTTCCTGTGCACAATACATGCGCACTCAAAGTGGGCCACGCCTTATCGGTCTATTGAAAAATGACATCTCGATCCTCTCTTATCTTTGACAATAGAGACCGCGCGTCACACCATCCATTCAAAATGTATCACAAAGGAGCGCATCAGTAGGCACCAGTAAAGATTAGGTTAAACAAATATTTGTAAATATATCAATACGTAAATAATATATACAAAACTAATTAATAACTATTTAATCCTTTTTTGAATTGAATAAAGACTTTACCAATGAATTATAGAGTCCAAATTTATTTTATTGACTTTTTTATATAATATATATTTCATAGATTTTTTCATAGATTATGTATAGATAGATAGATAGATAGATAGATAGATAGATAGATAGATAGATAGAGATAGATAGAGATAGATAGATAGAGATAGATAGAGATAGATAGAGATAGATAGATAGAGATAGATAGATAGAGATAGATAGATAGATAGATAGATAGATAGATAGATAGATAGATAGATAGATAGATAGATAGATAGATAGATATGTAGATTGGTTTATAGAACATATTTGTTTTGCATTTTGGGGCATCAACAAAATACCGCAGCATCTGAGAAATATGTTCCCTATATATTATCATAATGTTATCATTATATGGAGCGAACAATACACAGTTCGAAGATCAATTCGTAAGATTCCTGTGTGATAAATTATGAAGTCATAATGCCCGTCAAACCCATTTTTCACTGCGAAAAACCTTTTCCCTAAAATAGTCAACCCACCCAGAGCCCCGCACAAATTATAATGAACACAGTCATGTATTATTCAAAAAATTAATTAATTCGTGTACTCATACATTCGTTCGTTCATTAGTTGATTATCTTATTACTTTATATTTGTAAACAAATATCCATAATTATATCATCTATCTTGTTATTCATCCATTCATTCATTTTACGATCAGATTTACATCGTAGCTATAATTATGATTGTTCTTTTACCGAACTGCCACGATGTACCGCTCTGACATAAAACATTTGTATACTGCTAACAAAAATACTGTAATGCTAAAGCAGAGGCTGAGATTATTAGTAAACAAAAAATAAATTAGGCCTATAACTCAGTCTACATGTATGTTATACGATTCTACTCAAGTTTATTTACGATTGTATTTGTTCATCGTATATTGAAACAATTATCTTTACATATAAGATACATTATTATGAATTAGATTTAAAATAATTATGAATTCACGTTGAAAATATGTAACTGTTTGTACATTTATCCTTATTGTTTTATTTTCAAGGAAAATTGATGAAATGATGCAAGAATATAAAATAGTGCAAATATGATATTTATGTTTACCAATAAATAAACAGAAACAAACGTATCTGCATCCACACACACAAACCACTCTCACACATAATATAGGAGCACTGCAAAAAGGTATTTTAGTATCACGGATCGGGATATCGCCGATACAAAATGTACCTGAAAAAAAGGCTAGAAGGATATAGTCATCAATTCGTAATGGTAATCATTTTGGATCTACTCAATACTAACTGTATCTTATATTAGTTTTGAGGCCGTTTTAGCGGTTCAGTTATTGTGTGATTGTTGTTTGTTTTGTTTTATTCGAGGTGGAGAGAATGTTAGGTAACGACATGTCTCTGTAATCATTTCAGAAACAAACGGAAAGCCTTTCGATACACATCTGCCATGCTGATTTGACAGGCAGTAGCTAGCTGTGCATGCCGAGCAGCCAGCGCCACACAGCCACCAGGCCGGACAGCGCGGGCGGGCAATCCGCTGCGATCGAGGCCAGGCTACTCAGTGGCTGCGTGGCGTGGGGAGCGGAGAGAGCTCCGTATAATTTGCCTCTGTTCATGCTGATGTCAAAACAAGGAATGAATTGCGCATGCGCGAAAGACGTCACCAGCTGCATGCACTGATGAATAGTGCGTTCGCTAATTCGGTCTTGGCTCGCACACGCGGCCACATGCAGACCGCTGGGCTTTTGTTGGGGGCTTCGGTTTCTCGCACAGTGAAAAGAATCTCGTTTTCAGGGTAGGAAATGGTGCTTATATAGTCGTAGTAAACGGGTTAACAATGTGGATGTAAAATTTACGTGTATACGAGCAGCATTCCATGGATGTACACCAGTCAGTCAAAGCATGGTTTGTACAAACCTCCTACAAACCTCCTTTATGAATTCCACCCATTAAGAGCATGATTCCCTTGGTTTCTACCCAGAAAAAAAGGTATTTAGTAAACAGACCCCAATCGCAAATCCCCCTCCAACCACCTCATTTGCTATGACATGAACCGCAGCAAGTTTGGGCTATATTGGTATTTATTATAAATAATTTGGATAGAGCCCACTCTAAGGTAATAGGATTAAATCACTCGGGATCCACCCGTATAAATACAGGTCGTGAAAGCAGCACGACATTCTTGATTGTCCTTTTACTCATTAAATATGGGGATGACTGAGGAAATTATTAATTTCATCGCAAGACCAGGAGCAAAAATCAGCACTATGGAAACATTCCTACCAACACAGATGCACCAGATAGCACTGAAACTGATCATTCTACAAATTGGAGAAAACAATATCGCCAATGAACAAGTCACGCCTGCCCAAATCGCATCTCAACTTACAAATGTACAGCACTACGTCGCACCAATCTTCACCTAGCACAAAGATAGTAATCATGTCTCTATTAGAAAGAACCCAAACAAGACAGCAGGACTGCCCCATTGACAAATACAACCACAGGGTTAAGAGAGTCAACGGGGTTCTCCCCCTCACTCTGCCGGACTACGTCACATTTTGGAACCACTAACAGGGGATGCTTTCCAACCCATACATTTATTACGGGGCAGATGGCGTGCACTTCCACAACCAAAACAAATGTTATTAATCTTGATTTAATTCCCCATCCCCCTGAGGAGGGTCCTGGCAGGAGTCCCATGTGTTAATCCCTACTGGGGATGGGAATGATTCCACTTGCATCAAACTCTTCTTTTTGATGGCACAGGCTAGACAGGATTATGACCCTGAAAAGGAAGCGGCAAAACTAGGACAGGACAAAAGGACATGATGCTATTTTAAACCGAAAACTCAATGAAAATCCTATAATATGCATATTGTACCTCTTCTGAAAGCTGAGAACATACTGAGCATGAAAAGGTTAATTTTGAAGCCCTAACACCGCCCAGAAAACGATTAAAAGCAAATTTAAACTCTTATTCTGAACCCCGATTTTCGCCGTTTGACGGCGATTTGGTGCAGAGAAATTTGATGACGTCACAGGTTGACTATGCCCAAACCACCCCGCGTACGGCGGCCGCGGACGGTAGAGCGGTAGTACCATGGTACCCTTTGCCTCCCCCAACGATCCCCCAGTCCAGCTCGCGCGAGTTATGCTGCCCTGCTCAATCGATAGAACGCCGTCCTTGTCAATGTCATTTTTCTTGTTAGATTCGACCTGATATCTGCAAAATCGGAGAATGGTGGAAATGTCTGAAGGAAGTGAAGATTTCAGGCATGGTTTTGAGGTGGAAATCGCGAGTTCGCCAGTATCGACAAAGTTGAATTCGAGTCGCAAAGTCGGGAAAAGGTGCATGGCGTATGGTAGATCGACAAAACTATCACTTTCATGGCCTCTTTGACTTAGACATTATATTGTATTTTTCTCTGTCGGCATTCTAAGCCGACAGTGAAAAATAACAATAATAATGTCGAAGAGGCCATGAAAGTGATAGATTTGTCGATCTGGCGTATGGCTGCGGCAATTGTATAGCGAATTGCACCATGTCCATGCACTAGTTTGCCGGGAAAAATGCTGGGGGAAAGGGCGCATTGAAACCCGCACTCCGGTGTCGGCACGCTACCCCGCTAGCTGGCCGTGCCGCGCTCGTGAAGAGTACCCTACGAAACACAAATGTAACGTACCCAAAATCAACTAAAGCTTCAAAAATTGCTCAAATAATGGTCATGATTTCAAAGTAGTTATCTTTTTTTACCTGTTTTGTGTAATTACTTTGAAATCATAACCATTATTTGAGCAATGGTCGAAGATTTAGTTGTTTTTGGGTAACGTTACATTAATTTGTTTCGTATGGTACAAGCTTCACGAGCGCGTCACGGGCAGCGTAGCGTGCCGACACCGGAGTGCGGGTACAATATAGTGAACTAGCGCCAAAAGTCTCCCAAATCCCCGTTATCATTGTCGCTGTCTGATGAATCATTCCTGTCCTCTTCTTCATCTTCTTCGGAAAAATCCATTGCGAAACTCAGTTCGAGAGTATTTTCCTCCATTTTCCTCGAAATAAAACTGTCGAGCTCGATCGTACGTTATCAAAAAGCAATATACACAACACATGCAGTACATACAATGCACGCGCGTCGCTTTGCTTGATCAGCTGATCGGCCGGGCCCATTCAACCGGTGACGTCACGATTTTCAGGCCGATCGTTGAGCGAATTTCAGTCAACGAGACGGCTCTCTTTTGCCCCATTTTCGAAGACTTTTTAAGTCAAATTTCAACATCTATATCGCGGATTAAGTTAATATCCTTAGAAAAAGTAACATTTCCTTCACAAACATACCAAATTTTGCCAATTTGAAAGTCAACGAGGGTTCGGTTTAAGGACACTTGTGCAGCCAACCTTGACCAAGCCACCTCAGGCAGCCTGGGTGGTAACCAATCACAGGCTATCCTCAGGTAGCCAATCAGAGTCTTTCTAGAACTATTTATTTGGAACCATCCAAAAGGATATAAATGCAACCACTTATCTTTTGACTGATCACTAGCCTACAATAATTATAGCGTGGCACAGTCTCATCGCTAGACTGGCCCAATACAGGCCCAACATGTAAATGGAGGAGGAGATAGTCGAATTCGTCGGGCGATCTGGAGCCAGGACCTTATGGAGGCGGTCCTACCACCCAAGCTAATGCAACACCAGCCCAAGCTCCTGGTACTCCAAATCGGTGGCAACGACCTATCCTGCCCAAACTCCTCACCAGCCACAGTTGCACACCAGCTGCTCCGCCTATGTCGCACACTCCACCAGGCATCACCTCACACACACATAACCGTCATGTCCCTCCTAGAGAGAAAAAAAACACCGATCACAAGACTGCCCCGTTGGCATTTATAACCAGAGGGTCAGAAATGTCAACGGGGTACTCCCCCTCACCCTGCCAGATTATACCACATTTTGGAACCATAAACAGGGGCGTTTGGCTAATCCACAAAATTATTACGGGACAGATGGGGTTCACTTCAGGGACCAGAAGAAGTATTTCAAATCAGTACGGGGAGCAATCCTCAAATCCCTGGAGTAACAATATAATTATTATGTCCACACTAATCTGGCAGAGTGGGGGTGAACACTTATTGTTGTATTGAGTTAATATATTATATTATATTATACTATATTATTTTGAAATAAAGTCAGAGTACTATTATTATCATTTCTTTCGTTTGTTATTGAAATATAGTTAAAGTACTATTATACTATTATTTGATGGAGTACAAAAAAAAAAAAGTATATTCTTTGATATACTGTGGATTTGGCGTGTCTCGTGTCGTATCTTGATTATTTTTTGTAATACAAGTGAATGTGTGTATTGGTGTATAAACATATTACAATTTTGCCTTATAGTCTATCAGGTTATGTAAAGCAGCAATTTTTTTTGCTATAATCTTGGAAGCACTTTTTAATTTGGTCTAAATACATTACTGATGATAAAAAGTGATGTTTCCATTTTTTATTTTTGGTCCCAGGGTGCATTTTGGCGATTTTAAAGATAATGAGCTAATTTGCATTTTTTTGAAATAAGGTCAGGGGTCATTTTCTATCTAGGAATAGTACAATATTGATAAAAACTAGTATTCTATGGTATTTTGGGGCAAGGATTCCATTTCCGGTGCTCGTTTGTAAGTGCTGTATGGGAAACACTCTGAAATCCAAGATGGCTGCCCCTAATTTGCATATTTATGAATATTATTGATTTTCAGTGGCTACAGCCCCTAATAAGCAATAATTCCGGATTATTATTTGTCAGTTATGTTCTAAGTATGTATTTAAGATATCAAAGATGAGTTGCCATCGTGGCAACCTCTAGTAATGCATATTATTTGCATAATTATGTATTTTACCTAATTTGCATATTCCCCCAAATCGAGTATATTGGGAACCCGGCAAGTAAAAAAGACAAGTAATACCACTTTTCCAAGGTTTTAGGGGGCAACAAATCCATTTATGATACTTATTTACCTGTATCACCTCGGCAACCAACATAAATCCAAGATGGCCGCCTTTGTCATTTTAAAGTAAATATTGCTATTTGCTACTTTAATGGCATTTAATTTATCAAAATATGATTTGTTTACTGAAAGCAAACAACTACACTGTGATTCAAGTATTCTAGTTGCCCATTCCAATAATTAAAAGTCAAAACATTATAATATCAATCTAATATAACCGAAATAATATAGACGTGTATCATAACATGCGTAATTTAGGGAGCAGCCATCTTGGATTTGAGATGGATGCCATGGTGATACAGGTAAATAAGTATCAAAAATGGATCTGCTGCCCCCCAAAACCTTGGAAAATTGGTATTACTTATCTTTTTTACTTGTCGGGATCCCAATATACTCTATTTGGGGGAATATGCAAATTAGGTAAAATACATAATTATGCAAATAATATGCATTGCTAGAGGTTGCCACGATGGCAACTCATCTTTGATATCTTAAATACATACTTAGAACATAACTGACATATAATAATCCAGAATTATTGCTTATTAGGGGCTGTAGCCACTGAAAATCAATAATATTCATAAATATGCAAATTAGGGGAAGCCATCTTGGATTTCAGAGCGTTTCCCATACAGCACTTACAAACGAGCACCGGAAATGGAATCCTTGCCCCAAAATACCATAGAATACCAGTTTTTATCAATATTGCACTATTCCTAGATAAAAAATGACCCCTGACCTTATTTCACAAATATGCAAATTAGCTAATTATCTTTAAAATCGCCAAAATGCACCCTGGGACCAAAAATAAAAAATGGAAACATCACTTTTTCTCATCAGTAATGTATGTAGACCAAATTAAAAACTGTTTCCAAGATTATAGCAAAAAATTTCACAATATTTATTTGTACTACATTAGGGGATATACTATTATATACGAATATACTGTATATATAAACGTGTACCGTATAGAGCCGCTGCAGCTTTTACGGCTTTGTGCGCACCGTGAATATACAGTCCATCTTGCGTGCGAACGCTATTGTATTGTTAACACGCTGGTGCGAACATATACTATACTGCACTCGCAGCATACTAGCCTGAGTGCACGGCGTATATTATGTATACTACTCTACTAAGTGTACTGCTTTCTACACACTGTTAATATAGTTTATTATAAATGCGGGCTGTTGTGTATTGTATTTATCACGGTGGTGTGAACCTACATTTTCTAGCGCTCGTGGTATTGTATACGTGTATGTCCGGTGTGTTATTAGTTTCATGCACATTGGTAAAGTGTTGATTTGTTTGTATTATTATATATTTATTAGGATATATAGTAATTATTTGTGGAAATAGCATCTGACAAGGCTTTTGAACCAAGCGCAGACTTCCCAACTGAAGCGGACTTCTCACTAGTGGAGTCGCGCAAACGAAAAAGAGAGGGGGAAGCTGCAACTAGCTATAATGTTGAGGCGCAAGTCCCTGTGAATTACGAAGTCAACTTGAAACACAAGGGAATACACAATATAATTGTATATTGTCACCATGGTTGACTATTCAACACATGCTAGAGAGGACAAAAACATGAAGACAACTGACAAGACTGCCTCGTTGACATATACAACCAAAGGGTTAAAAATGTCAACGCGGTACTCCCTCTCACTCTGCCGGACTACGTCACATTTTGGAATCATAAGAAGGGAAGGCTCTCTAACACACGCCGCTATTATGGTGCAGATGGCGTCCACTTTCAAGACCAAACAATATTATTAATCTTGATTTAATTCCCTATCCCCCTGAGAAGGGTCCTGGTAAATAAGGCGGCAGTCCCATTTGTTAATCCCTACCGGGGGTGGGAATGATTATTATTGGATCAAATACTACTTCTTTTTTATGACACAGGCTAGACAGGATTATGACCCTAAAAAGGAAAAGGCAAAACTAGGACAGGACAAAAGGACATGATGCTATTTTAAGAGGGCTGTTTGGGCGGAGATCTCCGTAGCCTATATAAACAAGCAGGGGGGCACGAGGTCTCTGCCGTTGTGCTGCCTGGCTCTGGACATGTGGGAGACTTGTCGGGAACACGGTGTAGTTCTGCTAGCGGTGCATGTGCCGGGGGAACACAATGTGATAGCGGACTTCCTGTCTCAAGGCCGTTCCCTCCCGTCAGAATGGCACCTTCACCCCGCAGTCTTCAGGAAGATTTGCGAGGTCTTCCCGTGCCCGGGAGTGGACTTGTTTGCCTCGGCGATCAACCGTCGGTTGGACGTGTATTGCTCGCGAGCTTGGGATCCCCGGGCTTGGGCGGAGGATGCCTTCTCCGTCCTGTGGAGGGGGATTCAGGGGTATGCTTTTCCCCCCTTTCTGCTCATTCATTCCCCTGGTGCTGCGGAAGGTGGCGGACGACGGGGCCGACTTATTGTTAGTGGCACCAATGTGGCCGTCTCATCCTTGGTTCCAGTCGTTGATTTCACTGCTGGTGGCGTGCCACGCAGCCTCCCTCTCCGGTTGGATCGGGTGATGCAGCCCCTTTCCTTCCTGCCCCACCCTCGGCCACACACTCTCCACCTAGTGTTGTGGCCGCTGTCCGGATGTCCAGGAGGGTGTCCAGGAGGGATGTCCAGGAGGGTCCAGGAGGGACTTTCGGAGCGAGCTGCAGAATTTGTGTCGTCGTCTTGGCGTCTGTCACTCTAAAGCTTAGACCCCTACTAATTGCAAGGTAAGTCGATCACATTGCAGGGGAAAGGGGAGAGGGTGTGAAGAAGATAGGAAGAAGCATCGACAAGAGCGTAAGTTTCTGGACATTACCAAATTTGGCAAAGTAGACGTGAAGGTTGCCCCAGCTAACTCAAAAGTAGAGTTAGTGGAGGCGCTGAAGAGTCAGTCAGTGACTGGAGCCAAGAGAATCACAAAATCTGAAAAGGGACAAAGGAGACCTACCATGGCCGTCCTTTTATTTTTTGAGAAAGAAGTCCCCAATTTAGCGTTTTCTTGGGATATGAAAAGAAAAGAATTCTCACATTCCTCCCACCAGTCACGAGGTGTTTTAAATGCCAACGTTTCGGGCACACCCAAGCCTTCTGTAAAAGTAAAGAGCGCTGCTCTACATGCTCGGGGAACCATGCATGGAAGGATTGCCCTGTAAAGTTGTCATCCAAATTGGGGAGAATGACCTGGCCCACCAACTGCTGGGGTGACCATCATGTCGTTGTTCCCCATGGCAAAGACCCCCTAGGATTGTCCTGTGAACATATTCATTGAGAAAATCCATTTGTTTCTCCCACAACAAACCACATTCTGGAGGCACAGCCGGGGTAGACTTGCAAACCCCCTTCCATATTATGGAAAAGATGGTGTGCACTTCACTAAACCCAATCTGTAATAGGGGGGGGGGGGCATTCTGATCCAGCAGCAGCAGCCGAAAAGGAAGAGGCAAAACTAGGACAGGACAAAAGGACATGATGCTATTTTAAGAGGCAAAGGACACTTGTGCAGCCAACCTTGACCAAGCCACCTCAGGCAGCCTGGTTAACCAATCACAGGCTAGCCTCTGGCAGCCATTCAGAGTCTTTCGAGAACTATTCTTTGGGAACCATCTCAAAAGGATATAAATGCAACCACTTATCTTTTGAATGATCACCGATTCACTACACTATGGTTTTGCCCTGCAGAAACCATATTTATTGAGATTGTTCATTCTATATTACATTTAGATACGTTGGTGGTGCCATTGGAGGTGTTTTCTTTTTTTTTGGTCACATAACTCTGCCTACGATTTGTAAGTATATACACATTGATCTACAAATATTTACTGTGCGCTAGGATTGCAGTGTGGCAATCTCATTCAGGATAAATGGCCGACTGCGGGGGTGACTGTATTGTCATTGCTCCCCAGGGCTAAGACTCGCCCACAAGATTGTTCAGGTGCCGTATTTAATTAGAAGATACACCTCATGAATTCTATCCCAGGACAGGACTCCAGGATATGATGCTATTTTAAGAGGCAAAGGACGCTTGTGCAGCCAACCTTGACCAAGCCACCTCAGGCAGCCTGGGTGGTAACCAATCACAGACTAGCCTCTGGCAGCCAATCAGAGTGCCTCTTGAACGAATTGGGAACCATCTCAAAAGGATATAAAAGCAACAACTTACCTTTCAACTGATCACTATGATGAGATATGATTTATAATACGTTTCTTAACTTAATTCAGATGGCAAAGCCTTGTTAAAAGACTCCAACAACATAGTAAGCTAAACCTTGGCCTCGCAAAGGACCAGGTCGAGAACTTGGGATTGTCCGGTGCTACAGTGGATCGTTTGACGGTTTCCTTCATTAAAACTATAAAAAAACACACGCCCAAGCGGACTGGTGCTACACATCGGCGAAAACGATCTAGCTCGCAAGAACAGCACTGCCCTTGGCGTATGCCTGAATGTATTACATCCATTCAAGAAATCAGCCCGGCCATGACCATTGTTGTATTCGAGGGTCTAGCCAGAAAAAAACCAGACCCCAGGACACTGGGTCTCTATAATGATAAGGTCAAGGAGTGCAATGCCCTTCTGAAGGGGAAGCTGGCCGCCCTCGGTGTCCCGGTGTGGAGCTTGGGCAAACGTCAACCTTATTATAAAGCCATCAGAGGGGCAGCTATCCAGGCTCTAAAATATATAATTGTTGGCACGAGTGGAGGGGATCCACACAAGCCATTCCTAATATTATACATTTTGAATATATGTGGAGGGGATCCAGTCTTGGAAGAGGCAAAACTAGGACAGGACAAAAGGACATGATGCTATTTTAATAGGCAAATTTTTAGGAATTATTTTTGATATTAATTTGAATTGGAAAGATTATATAGAAAAATGCAAACAAAGGTTAAACTTGTTGAAATGCATCTCAGGAAATAATTGGGGATCAGACTGTAAGACCCTCTTATTATTTTATAGAGCCTTTATACGCCCTCTCATAGACTATGGTTGCGAACTTTATGGTTCAGCGAGCAATGAAGTTTTGCATAAATTAAATTGTATACCATATTTAGCTCTTAGAATAGCAACAGAAGCTTTAATAGGTACTTCACTTGAAACACTCCAGGTTGAATGTGGGGAACCACCTCTTGACATTCGATCCAGTATTTTTAGTAATTATTATAAATATAAATTAATGACTAGAAAAGACACATGTATCAGAAATTCTACAACCATGTTGGCAAGATAATATTATAGTATTAATATACTAACAAAGTAAGCCTTTTTATTTACGAACACTAGATGTAAGTATTAGTATAGAAATGCTATTTTAAGAGGGCAAAGGACACTTGTGCAGCCAACCTTGACCAAGCTTCCTCAGGCAGTCTAGGAGGTAACCACTCACAAGCTAGCCTCTGGCAGCCAATCAGAGTACTTCAAGGAGAACTTATATAACTTATCTACCAACTCATTAGGGTTAGGCGGGACACCAACTATGGCCGTACTGCTCTACTTTGAAAAATGAGGTACCGACCCACATCATGTTTGGGTACGAAGAAGAAAAAATAAATGACTACATACCCCCAGTGGCACGTTGCTTTAAATGTCAACGCTTCGGCCACACCCAGGCGTTTTGTAAAGGTAAAAATAGATGCCCAGTGTGCTCTGGGGATCATGAATGGAAGGATTGTGTGGAGAAGGAGAATCCAAAATGTGCATATTGTGGGGGAGCGCACAGTGTAGCGTACAAGGGCTGCCCACAATACACCGTGTCTCAGATAAAACGAAACCGGGTTTCATGGCAGAAATTTTCTGTCATAATGAATAATTTCCTTGATGATATATATATGTCTGAAAAGCTCTGTGTCTCCTCTTTCATTTGATGTACAACTTATGGCACATAATTCAAGCATGACTGAATTAGAACAATGGAAAGTGGTGTTACCAATATTCCATTTGCACGCATAAATTTTAAGTTTGGGTGAGTTTTAAGGGTTGTAAACGTACTTATTTTTAAAAAGGACAAACACCACATGAAAGTTCATATTTGTATCTTTTACATGACACCTCATGCTAAAAAAATTAATGATTTATGCCAGAGAACGTCGCTCACCTTTCCTGACAATGGACTTTGATGCATGAGTGAATTTACACAAATATGGGGATCAGGGAAACCAGTGGAAACAGGCTAGATCAGGAAAATTACCCATTTGGGCTGGAATCAAGCATGATTTCATTGTACTCGTTCTCTGGCATAAATCATTTATTTTTTAATCATGAGGTGTCATATAAAAGATAAAATTATGTATTTTTATGAGGTGTTGTCTTTTCTCAAAATAAGTACGTTTACTACCGTTAAAACTCACCCCAAAACCTCACCCAAACTTGCAATTTCTGCGCGCAAATCGAATTTTGGTAACACCTCTTTCCATTGTTCTAATTCAGTCTTGCGTGAATTATGTGCCATAAGTTGTACATCAAATGAAAGAAGAGACACATAGTATATCCCCTAATGAAGTGTAAATAAATGTTGTGAAATTTTTTGCTATAATCTTGGAAACATTTTAAAATTTGGTCTTAATACATTACTGATGAGGAAAAGTGATGTTTCCATTTTTTATTTTTGGTCCCAAGGTGCATTTTGGCGATTTTAAAGATAATTAGCTAATTTGCATATTTGTGAAATAAGGTCAGGGGTCATTTTCTATCTAGGAATAGTACAATATTGATAAAAACTAGTATTCTAGGGTATTTTGGGGCAAGGATTCCATTTCCGGTGCTCGTTTGTAAGTAATGTATGGGAAACACTCTGAAATCCAAGATGGCTGCCCCTAATTTGCATATTTATGAATATTATTGATTGTTAGTGGCTATACAGCCCCTAATAAGCAATCATTCCGGATTATTATTTGTCAGTTATGTTCTAAGTATGCATTTAAGATATCAGAGATGAGTTTCCATCGTGGCAACCTCTAGCAATGCATATTATTTGCATAATTATGTATTTTACCTAATTTGCATATTCCCCAAAATCGAGTATATTGGGAACCCGGCAAGTAAAAAAGACAAGTAATACCACTTTTCCAAGGTTTTGGGGGGCAGCAGATCCATTTTTGATACTTATTTACCTGTATCACCATGGCATCCATCTCAAATCCAAGATGACTGCTCCCTAAATTACACATGTTATGATACACGACTATATTATTTCGGTTATATTAGATTGATATTATAATGTTTTGACTTTTAATTATTGGAATGAGCAACTAGAATATTTGAATCACAATGTAGTTGTTTGCTTACAGTAAGCAAATCATACTTTTATCAATTAAATGCCGTTTAAGTAGCAAATAGCATTATTTACTTTAAAATAAAAATTGCGGCCATCTTGAATTTATGTGGGTTGCCGAGGTGATACAGGTAAATAAGTATCATGAATGGATTCGTTGCCCCCTAAAACCTTGGAAAAGTGGTATTACTTGTCTTTTTTACGTGCCGGGTTCCCAATATACTCGATTTGGGGGAATATGCAAATTAGGTAAAATACATATTTATGCAAATAATATGCATTGCTAGAGGTTGCCATGATGGTAACTCATCTTTGATATCTTAAATACATACATAGAACATAACTGACAAATAATAATCCGGAATTATTGCTTATTAGGGGCTGTAGCCACTGAAAATCAATAATATTCATAAATATGCAAATTAGGGGAAGCCATCTTTGATTTTAGAGTGTTTCCCATACAGCACTTACAAACGAGCACCGGAAATGGAATCCTTGCCTCAAAATACCCTAGAATACTAGTTTGTATCAATATTGTACTATTCCTAGATAGAAAATGACCCCTGACCTTATTTCACAAATATGCAAATTAGCTAATTATCTTTAAAATCGCCAAAATGCACCCTGGGACCAAAAATAAAAAATGGAAACATCACTTTTTCTCATCAGTAATGTATTTAGACCAAATTAAAAACTGTTTCCAAGATTATAGCAAAAAAAAATGCTGCTTTACATAACCTGATAGACTACACAGAGCTTTTCAGACATATATATATCATCAAAGAAATTATTCACTATGACAGAAAATTTCTGCCATGAAACCCGGTTTCGTTTTTTCTGGGACAGTCTGTATAAGACCGCCCAAAAGATTCAGGTCATTAAAATGATGAATAAACTACGCAGATGCAGCTGCTAAGAAGCATAAAGAAAATACACGGATACAAGCGCAGCCGCATATTGCAGAACAAGCGCCTCCTATCGTTAGTAACCCTGTGGCTAGCACGCCAAAATATCAAGAAGCGACAAAAGCACTCCCCAGGCGAATTTGGGAAGTAAGATCCCTAGAAGTGTAATTGTCCCCAAGCCTAAACCACAAAGACAGACCCAGCATCAAACTAAAGTTAATGCAGCTGCACAGACCCAATCTGAGGACTTGCAAGGAGATAGGAGTGCACCCTCGTTTGGCACCCTAGGACGCAACCACGTTTCCCCGTGGCCTCCGCGTACTAGCCAACCCCTCTGTGGAAAACAGCTCAGACGGGGTTAACTTCAAGAACCACAAAATCCCTGAAATAAAGAGTTTGTCATAAAATATCCTATTAGAGGAACTATATACTTAAAATATCACATGGGTTTATATATAATATACAATGGAGTGAGGGGATCACTTTATATGATTTAATTATGCACACTGAGGTATGAAGGGGATCCTATGTGAAATCCACCTCTTTGTAATATATTTACAGCTAAAATATTTAGTTAACTTTATTTAGACGTGGCGTAAATAATCAAATTGAATGGGATGCCATCAACTCTGCAGAACACAGATGGCATCATAATAGCAGTCCACAGCTTGGTGAGGAGGCTAAGCTTTCATTCACCCCTCAACCTGATTTTCAGAATTACATGTATTAGAAATTTTGAGTATTCTCTCAAAATTAGTTATGACAGGTAAAGATATTTTGATGAGTGGATACCAAGACACTGTGGAATAAATGGAAACGAAATGGTTGATTAAAATGCAAAAACGGCAGAGACCAGGAGAGCAGTATCTGGAGGCACACTGATAGGAGGCTGAAGAATCCCATCCCATTATACGATGTAGACAGGGTCCATTTGGAGGCAAGAGGAAGATATCCAAGATGGTTAAGGGTACCATGAAAGCCACCACTACAAGGGATAGTACCCCTAGACAGGATAGGACAATGGTAACCCCCCCCCCCCCCCCCCCCGCACTGACGAGGTTCCTGGCAAATGATGCAAGAGTAGGAATTAATACAGGACATGGCAAAACAGATCCTCAATTGAGATCTACATAAGATATGAAACCATCCTGATCCATGTTGCTTCTTACACTGTTTATCACTTAGCACAAGTGTTTTTCACGGGTGTGCGAACCTAAACAATAGTGCGCGAATCTCGATTCTGTGTATTTAGCGTGCAACGCGTAGACTTGTGATTTTCGTATATTTTAAAGGGCAATGCAACTCAAGAATAAGTTTATCCTACTTTATATCGTAATATACCTGTTTAGTGTAACATTACTTCAACTCAGATTTCTGCTTTGGAAGAAATATGAGAAAACTCTATCGGGTATACCACTCTTCACGCGAACGCTGGAGGCCGCCATTATTAGGTTTGCATGGACTACATGCACTAATGCATTTCAATAGCACCCATTCAAACCATTGTTAGAATACTTGTACATCTAGTATTCTAACAATAGTTTGATGGGTGCTATTGAAATTCATTAGTGCATGTAGTCTGCGCAAACCTAATAATGGCGGCCTCCAGCGTTCGCGTGAAGAGAGGTATACCCGATAGAGTTTTCTCATATTTCTTCAAAAGCAGAAATCTGAGCCGGAGTAATGTTACATATAATAAACAGGTATATTACGATGTATAAAGTAGGATAAACTCTATTCTTGAGTTGCATTGCCCTAAAGTGCGTGGTGCATATACGCACACTGAGCACGTATAGTATTTTATACATTGCCTGATATACAACTGTGCGTGCGCTCTATTTATTTATATAGTTCCGTGCTCACTACAATTTCCGTGGACCAAACGGAGGAAGGAGCGGTGGACATTGATCCCGATCCCCAGCCGGAACAGGGATTCATAGTGGTCACGGACCGTAAGTGAAAAAAAAGAAAAATAAGAGGCTCCTCAATTGAGGAGGAACAAGTTACTAATGAAAAGATATGGATAGAACTAGTGCTGTAACTGACCTTGATGATCGGATCGGTTGATCGTATCGGCAAATCTTATCGATGGTCGAAATCGGATCGGATAAAAAAATATAAACACATTTTAAAAAATATTATCACGTTTTTTTCTTTGGAAAATGATCCCAAAAAACATATTTGGGGAAAATAAATGAATACCAAAGCAACATATATATATCCATATGAATAAGCCCAAGGTAATCTTGTATGGGTATGCTTTCATTTCAAACTGATTACCTCTCCTTTTACAAAATTACTCGCGGCGATTCTGAACGGTTACGCCAAATTAATCACATGGGACTGAGCTTAGTAACCTTTCAGAATTGCCGCGAGTAATTTGGTAAAAGGAGAGGTAATCAGTTTGAAATGAAAGCATAGTAGAATACCCATACAAGGTTACAGTGGGCTTATTCATATGGATATATGTTGCTTTGGTATTCATTTATTTTCCCAATATGTTTTTTGGGATCATTTTCCATTTTTTTTTTTTTTTTTTTTTGCCGATCTTCCAATTTTTCTGCATGATCGGAAATCGGCAGAAACGATCCCGATCAGGCATGATCGGATCGGGATCGTATGCCGATCCGATGATTGGTTACAGCACTAGATAGAACCCATCAGCAAAAAAAAAATCGTACGTAAGGTGTAGTCCCCTTCTCATTGCTAGGGAAGTGGATAGAATAGCAGGTGGGAAGGTGGAAAGAGTGCGAAGACAAGGTAGAGGTGTTGAGGTTTAAATGGCGAACCCTAGGCAGGTACAGAAGTTTTTAGACTGTACGAATTGATGCCAAGGTTAACATTAGTCTACCAACAGTAAGTAGTAGATGCGTGATTAAAGGCATAGATGAAGAGATGAATATCGAGGAAATTCAGCAAACCATCGATGGATGCACTGAGGCTAGGCGAATCACTAAAATGGTTAAAAGGCACGAAAACAAATACCACAGCCGTGCTTTTATACTTCAAGCAAGATGTCCCAACCCATGTTTATTTGGGTTATGTAAAGAAAAAAACACCTGTGTGTATATTACCCCTGTGGTAAGATGCTTGTGCCAGAAATTTGGTCACCCACAAGCTTCATGTAAGGCTAAGTTGAGATGCCCTACCTGCATGGGCAATCATGCGTGGCAGGACTGTGGGCAGAAAGATCCTCCCAAGTGTGCGCACTGTGGAAGAGCACACAGCTCTGCTTACCAAGGCTGCAAGGGTTATAAAGAGGCAAAGCAAGTCCAGGTAATCCGCATGACTAACCATCTAAGTTATGCGGATGCGGCTAAGAAACACAAACAAAATGTACTGGCACAAGCGCAGCCACTGCAGCAAGCCAAGCCTCTGCAAGCGCTGCACCACAAGCGCCCCCTGTAGTTCGCGCCCCTGCAGAGTTGACTAAGAGCGCTCCCCAGGCGAATTTGGCAAGTAAGATCCCAGAAGCGTAACTCAAACTGTCCCTAAGCCTAAACCACAGAGACAGTCACAGCATAAAGCAAATGTTGATGCAACTGTACAAACTCAATCCGAAGACATGGTGATGTTTAAGCCAGAACAGTTGTTGGATCTTTTAGCCTTTTTAAAAAATAATTTAGATTCTTCACAAACTAAAAGTAATGGCATACAGTTGGTTGTGGACGCAGCTGAAAAATGTTGAGGCATCCACACTACCTTGGATAATGTACTTGGTTTGTTAAAAACATAAATTATATGAATATGCAATATAACACACGTGCATTCACTCACATGTTTTGCATTAAGAAGCATTCACTTTGTAAAAAGGGCATAATATTAATGTATACTTTATATGCATTTATTTAAAAAAGAAACTAATAATTTTAGTGTGACGTGGCTTACAGGTAATGCTCATCTCTGCATACATACAGCTTCCATTGCTGAGGGTCCGGACTGGAGCCACATATGCCGACACGGTAAGAGTACGCATAATTGTTTATTCTACAATCTCAACAATAATCAGATATGAATAGGGGGTCTGGATATCTAAATATCCTACAGTGGAATGCACAGAGCATTCGAAGTAAAGGGGATGAACGTAGACAATATATTAGTAGACAAACCACACATAATATGTCTACAGGAGACATGGTTGAGTAATAATGATACTTTTGATATAAAAAATTATAAATGCCTAAGACTTGTGTAGGCAGAGTGCGTAGGAGTAGGCAGGAGTAGGAATGAATACAGGACATTGGGAAAACAGATCCTCCCATCATTGAGATCTACATAAGATATGAAACCATCCTAATCCATGTTGCTTCTTACACTGTTTAGTGTTTTGTTACTTAACAGTTCAAGTGTCATACCAGGGAATGGGAATAAGGACCTCCTTGCAAATGGGCACTTGTGCAGCCAACCATGACCAAGCTTCCTCAGGCAGTCTAGGAGGTAACCAATCACAAGCTATTCTCTGGCAGACAATCAGAGTTACTGTTTAATGTTATGTTGCTCACATACCAGGGAATGGGTAAAAGGACATGCTTGCAAATGGGCACTTGTGCAACCAACCATGACCAAGCCACCTCAGGCAGGCAGTCTAGGAGGTAACCAATCACGAGTACTTCAAGGAGATTTGATTTGGAACACTCAAGAGGAGATATAAAGGCGACAACTTATCTGCCAGCTCATTAGATTAGTGAAAAGACGTATGTACGGCCCCCTCAACATGGGACTGCATTCAGATGTAGTCTCATTCCTTGGAAGATCGGGGGGAACCATCGATAATATTTCGCCCCCCCTCCCACCCCCCCCCCCCTGCAGTGGGAGCTATGGAGGAGCCCCCAGAAAGCCTTTATCTTACAGATAGGGGGTAACGATGCCGTGGGCAGGGGGGTGCGTGCCAAATCGGTGGGTTAGGAGGGGTTAGGAGGGGCCGCCCGACTGGAGGGCCTCTGCAAAGGACACTTGTGCAGCCAACCTTGACCAAGCCACCTCAGGCAGCCTGGGTGGTAACCAATCACAGGCTATTCTCTGGTAGCCAATCAGAGTCTTTCTAGAACTATTTATTTGGAACCATCCAAAAGGATATAAATGCAACCACTTATCTTTTGACTGATCACTAGCCTACAATAATTATAGCGGGGCACAGTCTCATCGCTAGACTGGCACAATACAGGCTCAACATGTCAATGGAGGAGGAGATAGTTGAATTCGTCGGGCGATCTGGAGCCAGGATCGACCTTATGGAGGCGGTCCTACCACCCAAGCTAATGCAACACCAGCCCAAGCTCCTGGTACTCCATTGGTGGCAACGACCTATCCTGCCCGAACTCCTCACCAGCCACAGTTGCACACCAGCTGCTCCGCCTATGCCGCACACTCCACCAGGCATCACCCCACACACACACATAACCGTCATGTCCCTCCTAGAGAGAAAAAAAACACGATCACAAGACTGCCCCATTGGCATCAACAACCATAGGGTTAGGAATGCCAACGGGGTACTCCCCCTCACCCTGCCAGATTATACCACATTTTGGAACCATAAACAGGGGCGTTTGGCTAATCCACAAAATTATTACGGGACAGATGGGGTTTACTTCAGGGACCAGAAGAAGTATTTCAAATCAGTACAGGGAGCAATCCTCAAATAGTTTCGTGCACATTGGTAAAGTGTTGATTTGTTTGTATTATATATTTATTAGGATATATAGTAATTATTGATGGAAATAGCGTCTGACAAGGCTTTTGAACCAAGCGCAGACTTCCCCACTGAAGCGGACTTCTCACTAGTGGAGTCGCGCAAACGAAAAAGAGAGGGGGAAGCTGCTACTAGCTATAATGTTGAGGCGCAAGTCCCTGTGAATTACAAAGTGTTCTTGACCCCTGTAGAGCGAACAAAATCGCTAACAAATGAACCATAGATAATTACACTGTTTGATAATGTGAATGTGTCATTATATTGGTATTTTTTCCATGCGAAGGTTCCTAGCAAATGGTGCGGGAGTAGAATTAATACAGAACATTGGCAAAACAGATCCTCCTATCATTGAGATCTACATTAAGGTATGAAACCATCCTAATCCATGTTGCTTCTTGTTTTTTAAACACTATGTGGATGGGAATGATTAGGGTTCTCTACTTCTATTTAATGACACAGGCTGCCGGTACGTTCAACTACGTTCAACTCTGTTAGCCTCCACTACCGTAAATATGACCGGCCCTTTAGTTAGAAAGATCCAAAACAAGACAGCAGAACTGCCCCGTTGACAAATACAACCAAAGGGTTCTCCCCCTCACTCTGCCAGACTACGTCATATTTTGGAATTATAAACAGGGGAGGCTCTCAAACCCGTACCGCTATTATATCATCCGCTAAATCATACATCTTGATTAAATTCCCCATCACCCTGAGGAGGGTCTTGGCAAATGAGGAGGGAGTCCCATGCGTTAATCCTTACTGGGGGTGGGAATGATTCCTATTGGATCAAATTCTACTTCTTTGTTATGACACAGGCTAGACAGGATTATGACCATTAAAAGGAAGAGGCATTTTAACTAGGACAGGAATAAAGGATATGATGCTATTTTAAGAGGCAAAGGACACTTGTGCATCCAACCTTGACCAAGCCACCTCAGACAGCCTGGGTGGTAACCAATCACAGGCTAGCCTCTGGCTGCCAATCAGAGTGGCTCTTGAATTATTCATTGGGAACCATCTCAAAAGGATATAAATGCAACCACTTATCTTTTGACTGTAGGTTGGCGTTTGAATATAAAATGATATAATAGTTATTCTTTTATCATTTATCATGTATAATTAGATTACAATGCACCCCACGGTCATTGAAGCGGGCCACAGCCTTATTGCCCGGTTGGCTACATACGGGCTGAACATGGGACTCGAAACGGACATCGTCCGCTACATGGGAATTCCGGGGGCAACTATCAACAGGCTACGAGCCCCCATCCTGAAAACCATCAGAGAGGACCACCCGAAGGCAGTGATACTACAGATCGGCGCCAACAACATCGGGGACAGGACCAACGACATCGGGGACAGGACCACTGACCCAGCCGTGGTCGCGGCCGAATTAAAAAGGCCTGGTCGAGGAACTGAATATCGCCTCCCCGACGACCACGGTGGTGATCCTGTCCCTATTTGAGCGTCTAAAAACAAGACGACATGACCACCCCCCCCCCCCCCCCCCCCCCCGTCCGGGAGTACAACCGGGGGGTAAGGCTAATCAATGGAGTGGTCCCAATACTCGTATCATCATCATGCATATTTTGGGACCATAAGAACTCCAGGTTAGCCAACCCCTTCGCGGAATACTGCCCGGACAGGGTTCACTTTAAGAACCACAAAAAATATTAAATATCTGTAAAAGGAGCAATCCTTAAATCTTTAAAGTAAGCTCTATATATATATATATAGTGAGAGTGCGGGTGTGCTCTCACTGACTATTGGAGTACTTACATTCATTTAAATTAAAATACAAATATGTAGTTTATATTATTTGATTGGTGTATATATACTTATATGAAGGACATGACTTAGTTATGATATACACGATAAATGTGTACTATTTTCTTTCTTTCTTAGATTGAACGCAATTGCGGTCGCGCCGAGACCGGTGCCAGCAGCGCTGCGACTGGATCCAGCAGCAGCAGCTGAAAAGGAAGAGGCAAAACTAGGACAGGACAAGATGCTATTTTAAGGGGCAAAGTTATAGTGTGAAGTTATTTATGCAGTAAAAATATTTATGAGTAATTTACTGGAAACTTCCCGCGCGGCAGGAGACCCAGGGCAAAGTACTTACTCCGGTTATTCAGGTCACAATTTAGTAAGGCATATATTTTAATTATGACAAGAAATAGTCTATATTTACTTATAATTTGCATTTTTTTTCATTCATTCTGGTGAAACAATTTTATGTTATTTTTATTTATGATTTTAGCAATGGCCACCATTCTTGTATGCGGGCACAGCCTAGCTGCAAGACTACAGAGAACCACAGCCTTAAACTTGATGAACCTCCAAGATCGCAAGATGAGACGCACACATTTCGACAATTTATCACAGTATTTTGATGCACATGCAGTCAATCCACCCCCCAAAAAGTCGTAATCATTCAAATCGGGGAGAATGACCTGGCACACCAGCGCGGTCGGCCAATCTACTAAAGTTGAGGTAATACATAATTTGTTTATATATGTAAGATTTCAGAAGATCCAATTATTTAACATTTTCTCCCTGAGCAAATCATCTTCTGGAGGCACAGCCGGGGTAGACTTACAAACCCCCTTCCATACTATGGAAAAGACGGAGTACACTTCTTCAAACCTAAGCGCTACACAAAATCAGTAAGAGGGGCCATTTTATTCTCATTGAAACAATAAACACAGTAGGAATTGGTACAGGACATTAGCTAAACGTATCCTTCCACCATTGAGATCTCCTGTACATTGGATATGAAACCATCCTAATCCATGTTGCTTATAGAGTGGTGAAGTGTGATGTCATAAATGATGTCATAAACATTTTTTAATTTGGACTTCATTTTCAGAAAGAGCATAACAAATAATGTCTTAATACCGAAAATCAAAGGAATAGGTTACGTATTGGCTGAGATATGCCCATCCGAATGATTTTTTTGTCAATGGGCAATCAGTGTTATAGTGCACTGGTTCCTAAATTTAGGAACCAGTGCACTATAACACTGATTGCCTATTTAAGTGAAATTCATTCAGACGGGCATATCTCAGCCAATACGTGACCTATTCCTTTGAATTTCAGTATTTGGACATTATTTGTTATGCTCTTTCTGAAAATGAAGTCCAAATTTGAAAATTCGAAAAAGTGTTTTTATGACGTCATGGCTTCTGTACTCTTACACTGTTTAATGTTCTATTGCCATACCAGCGAATGGGAATAGGCATATCCTTGCAAATGGACACTTGTGCAGCCAACCACGACCAAGCTACCTCGAGAAGTAGGTGGATTTGATTTGCCACAAGAAAAGGTGGATGGGTATTTGTAGCAGCGGATGATAGAAATTGGGGACATACAAAGAACGGGTGTCAAAAGGAGAATTTCCATAACGGGGAGTGCGAAGCGGTATGTATAGTATCAGTTGTATTTAGTTGAGACAAACAAATACAGGACATGAATTGACAAAACAGATCCCATCATTTAGATCTACATGAGATATGAAACCATCCTATCCATGTTGCTTCTTACACTGTTTAATGTCATGTTGCTCAACAGTTCTAGTGTCATACCAGGGAATGGGAATAAGGACCTCCTTGCAAATGGGCACTTGTGCAGCCAACCATGAACAAGCTTCCTCGGGCAGTCTAGGAGATGACCAATCACAAGCTGGCCTCTGGCAGCCAATCATAGTGCTTCAAGGAGAATTGATTTGGAACCCTCACAAGAGAATATATAAAGGCAACAACTTATCTTTCAACTTATTAGTTTGCAGGCATTGATGCCGAGGTTAACATTAGTCTACCATCAGTAAGTAGTCGGTGTGTGATTAAAGGCATAGATGAGGAGATGAATATCGAGGAAATTCAGCAAGCCATCGATGGATGCACCGAGGCTAGGTGAATCACTAAAATGGTTAAAGGCACGAAAACAAATACCACAGCCGTGCTTTTATACTTCAATCAAGATGTCCCAACCCATGTTTATTTGGGTTATGAAAAGAAAAAACATGCATATTCCCCATGTGGTACGGTACTTTAAGTGCCAGAGATTTGGACATACACAAGCTTCATAATTCATGTAAGGCTAAGTTGAGATGCCCTACCTGCATGGGCAATCATGCGTGGCAGGACTGTGAGCAGAAAGATCCGCACTAAGGAGGAGCACACAGCTCTGCTTTCACCAAGGCTGCAAGGGTTATAAAGAAGCAAAGCAAGTGCAGGTAATCCGCATGCCTAACCATCTAAGTTATGCGGATGCGGCTAAGAAACACAAACAAAATGTACTGGCACAAGCGCAGCCACTGCAGTAATGAGCCTCTGCAAGCGCATCCCCACGTTGCACAACAAGCGCCCCCTGCAGCTAGTGCCCCAAAATATCAAGAGCGCTCCCCAGGCGAATTTGGTAAGTAAGATTCCCAGAAGTGTAAGTCAAACTGTCCCTAAGCCTAAACCACAGAGGTAATAGAAGACCAACCATGGCGGTATTGTTGTACTTTCATACCAGGGAATGGGAATAAGGACCTCCTTGCAAATGGGGACTTTTGCAACCAACCATGACCAAGCTTCCTCAGGCAGTCTAGGAGGTAACCAATCACAATAAGTGTACTCCCCATCATGTCCACAGACATGATGGATCAAGGGGCCTCTAGTGTTGCGCTAGAGTTCCCCCAGCCAGTGGCTGAACCTATTGTATTTGTGAGAGATACTCCCCAGTTAGAGTCTGGTTTTAGGCTGGTTGAAAGCCGAAAGAATAAGGAAGAGAATAAAAAAAGGAAAGGTAGAGGATCCTCAATTGAGGAAGACAATGTGTGTAAGGTTAACGACAAGATTTGGATAGAGCCAATCAGCAAAGAGAAATCCTATCTTCGAACTAGTCCCTTGCTCATCGCTAGGGAGATCGATAAGGTGGCCGGCGGCAAGGTAGAGAAGGTTAGAAGGATTGGTAGAGGCGTAGAAGTCCAGGTGTCTAACCCTGGACAAATACAGAGGTTTCTGGATTGCACTATTTTTGCTGGAATAGATGCAAAGACGTCCCTTAAACAACCCAACTATAGCAATAGATGTGTCATTAAGGGTGTAGATGAAGACTTAGACGTCAATGAAATCAAAGGTGCAATAGATGGCTGCACGGAAGCCAAGCGTATTACTAAGATGGTAAAGGGGACACGGCAGGCCACCACAGCGGTTCTGTTATACTTTGAGTTTGACATTCCAACTCACATTTTCTTGGGCTATGAGAAAACTAGATGGATCTTCGACTGCGCGCAGTCGAAAATTATGCCTCCGCTATGACGCAATTTTCAATATCAAGCCCAAAATAACGTGCACTGAAATTTTGTTTTTTTCATATATATATTTTGAGTTCTGTGACCTTGACCTATGTAGACCCCAAACTTTGATGGCTACATTGGCTCCCAAGAATATTCAGGTACCAAGTTACATGTAGATTGAAATCTGACATTCAGGTCTTGAGATTTTGTCATTACAAGCCATTTTTGCATATATATTGAGTCATGTGACCTTGACCTTTGACCTCATGGTCCCCCCAAACCTAATCCAATCATTGCCACCCGATGTGTATGTAACTCATTCCAAGTTTGAAATTGATCCGTCAAACGGTTCTTGAGATATCGTGAGAAGGATGCTTTTTTGCACATATATTGAGTCCTGCGACCTTGACCTTTCACCTCATGAACCCCAAAATCTAATCGGATCATTGTCACCCCAATATGTACACTCATACCAAGTTTGAAATTGATCCATCAACCGGTTCTAGAGATATCGCGAGAATAAGGCATTTTTGCACATATATCGAGTCCTGTGACCTTGACCTTTGACCACATGAACCCCAAAATCTAATCAGATCATTGTCTCCCCAATATATACACTCATACCAAGTTTGAATTCGATCTGTCAACTGGTTCTGGAGATATCGCGAGAACGAGGCATTTTAAAACATATATTGAGTCATGTGACCTTGACCTTTGACCTCATGAACCCCAAAATCTAATCAGATCATTGTCACCCCAATATGTACACTCATACCAAGTTTGAAATTGATCCGTCAACCGGTTCTTGAGATATCGCGAGAACGAAAACGGGACGTACGTACGGACGTACGTACGGACGGACGTACGTACGGACGGACGGACGGACGGACGGACGGACAACCCGAAAACATAATGCCTCCGGCCACTTCGTTGGCGGAGGCATAAAAAAAACCCACGTATACATTCCCCCTGTCATACGCTGTTTCAAATGTCAAAGATTCGGGCACACGCAAACATCCTGTAAAGCTAAATTAAGATGCCCCACCTGCATGGGCAACCATGCGTGGCAGGATTGTGGGCAAAAGGAACAGCCCAAGTGCGCGCACTGCGGCGGACCACACAGCTCGGCCTACCAGGGCTGTACAGGTTATAAGGAGGCAAAACAGGTTCAGGTGATCCGCATGACAGAACATTTAAGTTATGCCGACGCAGCAAAAAAACACAAACAGAATGCGTTGGCACAGGCACAGCCTCAGCAATTGCAGCCTCAACAACCACAACCCCGCGCTGCGCCACATGCGCCTCCTGCAGCTCGCGCCCATACAGAACCGACTAAGAGCGCCCCCCAGGTGAATTTGGTCAGTAAGATACCCCGAAGTGTTACACAAACTGCCCCTAAGCCCAAACCACAAAGACCTTCCCAACATAGAACAAAAGTGAATGCAGCCGCTCAAACTCCAACTGAAGACATGGTAAAGTTCAAGCCTGAACAGCTGTTGGCTCTCCTAGCCTTTATTCCTTTATTCCACACAAACCAAAAGCAATCGTATACAGTTGGTTGTGGACGCAGCTGAAAAATGTTGCGGCATCCACACTACCTTGGATAAGGTACTGGGTGTCAAAACCGACTGTAGCCCGTGATTTCCCCAGTGTTGAGAACCTAGTGTAAACACCCTGCGCTATGTTTGGTTTTGCCCATTTTGGGTTTGCGCGCGAATGCGATCTTTTTTAAATGCTAATTTCTGGCGATACACGGCTGCTTTTGAATAGTGTGTGTAAAATGGTATAATAAGGGTGCAAATCGCCATATGCAAATTGTGTGATTTTGAGGGGTGCGCGATCACGTGATTAGGAATGAGGATGGTGAATGGCTGTGACCGTGAGGCGTGTGAGTGAAAGTGATCATGTGACGTGAGGGAGAGACTGTGATTGGCTAGGGTGTTGTGACACGTATAGCTGAGTTTTTGCGGGACATTTAAGGTGTGGCAGGAAAGAGTGAGAAGCTATTAAGCCATGAACGAGTAAGGACGTCTGTGGATCTCCAGGTCGAGGAGTCCAGGGAGCGAGATGATGCCATTGTGGGGGGAATCTTGCTGTTTTTTGAGTGAGAGGTTATCCCCGGTGTTAACCCTTGCATGTATTCTGCTGGTTTGAGCGGATCCCTGATTAAGGAAATTTTTCCTCGGGAGGCAGGCACGGACGGCGTCAATGGTCAACTTCTCAAAAGAAATAACTCCGCGTGGTTGGAGCTACGGCCACCAGCGACAAGTCAGCACGGCGTCATGAGAACTTCGTAGCGCAGAACGAGGCTCTGCACAGCACACGCACGAGCGCTACGCCCGGAAAGCAACGTCACGTTCGGACAGGGTCCAGACATCGTCAACTACGGAGTCGTCGAGCGCATCGACCGCAATCGCGTGACGGCAGTACAACGTACACTCGCGGACAGTAAGAGTTCGCGTCTCAAACACACCCGGGTGAACTGTTAAGATATTAGAATTTGTCAATAAAATGCCGGCTTATTAGGAGTCAATTTGAAACCGCAGTATTTATTCATGCCCCTTAATTAACCTATAAATTGGCGAACACAGATTAATTTGTCTTGTATGTTTTGAATTCTTATAAAATGTCGAAGAACCTTTGATTCATTAAAATAATTGTTTACTTTCTAAAATCGAGTTGGAATCATATTTATTTACGTGGTCTTTTCGCCCATTGAAACATACATGCTACAATCTCCTGACATTTATTGGCGACCACGAAGGGACTGTTTTTGATAGGAATTGTAGTGTTATAATTAATTTTGTGATCATAGGAGAATTTGATAAGACATATCCTTGTATGCATACGGGTCAATCCACGTCAAATCACCCAATTTTCAGAGAAATGTTCACCCAAATGTCTCACGGAAAATTTTGAAATATTTTGCCCCAAGGTCAAACGGTTGCTAAGATACGGCCTCACCTAGCAACCAATGCGCGATTCTTAAAGTGGACTTCCACTCCAGTTCAAGCTTCTAATGATTGAAAGACAGATATTCTAGGTCAATAAACACAATTTTGTATGAAAAAAGTATGATTCTAATGACACAAATTCGCAAGCGAGCTTGTTCTATCCCACAATGCACCAATTTGAGACGTGCGACCCTCACTATGCGCCTATCTATGTTTGTACACTGCAGCGAATGTGTTCTTTTGATCAGACCAATACAATGCTCGATCATGAATAGTTTAGTCCACGATGCGCCATTCAACCGTGCCTTTGAGCATTACTACATTGTTGAACCATTTGAAAATACTTGCCTGCCCGAAATTGTAAAACGTTTGGCTTTCATTGGAATTTGAATAGACACAAAGTCCTGTAAACATCGTTATTTAATTTGCTGGCTCTGCATGACCGGCTATAATGAATGACACATGCAGTGATCACAATGCAGTGGCACCGGATTCAAGCCTACTCAAGAAATTGAGCAAAGTGAGGGTGCTACATAATGGTCTCATGATTGTGTGCAATAAATTTAATTATTTCCTCAGAGTTAATGAAATAAGAAAAATCTCTTAGAAATCAACCAAAGGGTCAAATCCTGAAAATATTCAAGCACATCCCTAGATTTATTTCCAATATACTGTAGTTTGTTTAAACTCGTCCGGAATTCTCCTTTAAAAGGTGTTATACAAAAATCAGCCATTTTCAACTCTCCCTCACAGCTAAAGTGAATGAGGGAGCAAGCTAAATTTTTGTAAGTTGAAAGAACCTTATTATCTGTAAAAGTAAAAAAAAAAAAAATCTGCTACGAAATTTCATTTTCGCGTACGAGGTCATCAAAAATGACCTTAAGTCGTAAAATTTAAATTTTCGGACAGTGTTTAGGGGTCAATAAAATAAATATGACAACAAATAAAGCAAAAGTAAGAATGTAAATCAATTTAAAACAACTTTCTCTAAAAGCACACAAAAAATCAGCACAAAAAATGGTTCCGTTTTCGTGTAGGGCGCCCTCAAAGTCTGAACATATCAGAAATCCGCAAAGTTGAAGGTCAAAGTTCACCTTTAGTCCAACCTAGTAGAAGCATGAAAATTGGTGGAATGATAGACATTTATCTATATTTTAGGGTACCACCAGCAAAAATTTGCTTCCGAAATGTTATCTAGCTTAAAAACGCACACGAAAATGAGGTTAAACACTGTTACGCAACCATTTATTGTCCTTAAGTGGTTTTCAGGGGTTTTTGAAAGCTTCTGTGAAAACAACTAATCATGCTGCTAGGCTCATTTTAGCATGTCTGGTAGTCCTTAATGGGTACTTCAAGAAAATGCATGCATTGGGTAGGTTTTCTTAGAGGATTGACCTAAAAAATGCATCTGAAAATGGTTAGAAAACACGTTTTTTACAATTATTGTCAATTTTCTGGTAACGTGCCTGTGTTTACAGGCACTTTCAAACTGCAATATTTGTCAGATGGAAAGTGACATAAAGCTCATATCTTCTAATCTGGTAGACATTCATCTATATTTTAGGGAACTATCAGTGAATTTTTGCTCCCGAAATGTTATCTAGTAGAAAAATGCTCACAAAAATGGGGTCAAACACCATTACGCTACCATTTATTGCCCTCAAGTGGTTTTCAGAGGATTTTGAAAGTGTCTCTGAAAAAAAGTATTAATGCTGCTAAGCTCATTTTGGCATGTCTGGTAGTCCTTCATGGGTACTTCAAGAAAATGCATATGTTGGGTAGGTCTTTGTACAGCATTGACCTTGAAAATGCATTCGAAAATGGTTAAAAACACGTTTTTTTTACAATTGGTCTATTTTCTGGTAACGTGCATGTTTTTACAGGCACTTTCAAACTTAAATATTTTCGAGATGGAAAATGGTTCATAGCTCATATCTTCAAATCTGTTAGACATCCATCTATATTTTAGTGAACAATAGTAACATTTTGCTTCCAAATGTTATCTAGCATGAAAACGGACACGAAAATGAGGTTAAACACTGTTACGCAACCCTTTATTGCCCTGAAGTGGTTTTCAGGGGTTTTTGAAAGCTTCTGTGAAAAAAATAGACATGCTGCTAGGCTCAATTTAGCATGTCTGGTAGTCCTTCATGGGTACTTCAAGAAAATGCATACATTGGGTAGATTGCCTACAGCATTGACTGTGAAAATGCATCTGAACATGGTTAAAAAACACGTTTTTTACAATTATTTGTCTATTTTCTTGTAAAAAAAAGTTTTTTAATCATTTTCAGATGCATTTTTTTGGTCAATGCTGTATGAAACCTACCTAATGTATGCACTTTCTTGAAGTACCCATGAAGGACTACCAGACATGCTAAAATGAGCCTAGCAGCATGATTAGTTTTTTTCACAGAAACTTTCAAAAACCCCTGAAAACCACTTAAGGGCAATAAATGGTTGCGTAACAGTGTTTAACCTCATTTTCGTGTGCGTTTTTAAGCTAGATAACATTTCGGAAGCAACATTTCGCTGGTGGTACCCTAAAATATAGATGAATGTATATCATCAATTTTCATGCTTCTACTAGGTTGGACTAAAGGTGAGCTTTGACCTTTAACTTTGCTGATTTCTGATATGTTCGGACTTTGAGGGCGCCCTACACGAAAACGGAACCATTTTTTGTGCTGATTTTTTGTGTGCTTTTAGAGAAAGGTGTTTTAAATTGATTTACATTCTTACTTTTGCTTTATTTGTTGTCGTATTTATTTTATTGACCCCTAAACACTGTCCGAAAATTTAAATTTTACGACTTAAGGTCATTTTTGATGACCTCGTACGCGAAAATGAAATTTCGTAGCAGATTTTTTTTTTTTTTTACTTTTACAGATAATAAGGTTCTTTCAACTTACAAAAATTTAGCTTGCTCCCTCATTCACTTTAGCTGTGAGGGAGAGTTGAAAATGGCTGATTTTTGTATAACACCTTTTAAGAATCGCGCATTGGTTGCTAGGTGAGGCCGTATCTTAGCAACCGTTTGACCTTGGGGCTAAATATTTCAGAATTTTCCATGAAGATAGATGCCTACCTTAATCGCTTTGAGATATATGCGAAGGCGCAGAGATGGCATGTGGATACTTGGGCGATAAACTTAAGCGCGCTGCTAACAGGCAAAGCATTAGACACATACTCAAGGCTAGGCGAAATTGAATCGTTTGATTATGATAGAGTTAAGAAAGCGTTGCTAGAGCGATATTCACTTACGAGTGAAGGATTTCGAAAGAAATTGCGTGCGGCGAAGCCAGAGAGCGGCGAGTCAGCGGCGCAATTTGTTCATCGCATGCGGAGTTATTTAGACAACTGGTTGAAGTTGTCGGGTAAGCAGTTAGACTTTGTGAGTCTCGTAGAGCTGCTGTTGATGGAACAGTTTTACTCCAGCTGTTCCCAGAGTATGGCCACATTCATTAAAGAAAACCGGCCAAGGAACTTCGGTGAATTTGGAGGCACGGCTGATCGATTCATCGAATGACGATTAGGATGGCAGGGTCAGAGGTTGCAAGGTCAATCACCCCATCCTGAACCCCAGTCAAATCCACATGCAAATCCTAATCCTAACAGGTCTAGTCGTTCTGATACAGGTTACCCATAGTTAAGAGATTATAGGTGAAATTAATGTAGTGTGTACTGTTTACTTCTTTACACACTATCAATAATATACTATTATTGTTTTGTTTAAGCTCTTTCCCTGATATTATTTTATAATGAACCAAATTTCTAGATGGCCCACGTACTTATAGCTGGACACAGCCTCGTCAAGAGACTAGAAATGCAATCCAGACTAAACCTGGGCCTCTCTAAGGACCACGTCAGCTACATAGGAGTCTCAGGCGCCACAGTGCAATGCCTGGCGGACCCTCTGCTCAGCACCATTAGAAGAGACTGCCCTAGCGGCATTGTTATACATATAGGTGAAACGACCTCGCAAAAAAAAACAGTATAGCAACTTACAGGAGTGTGCGCCGAGGTCCTTGCTTTGGTGGCCACCATTCAAGACATTAACCCAGCCACAAACATTATTGTCTTTGAGGGGCTTCCCCGCAACAAAACAAGGCCCCAGGATACCCCTGTGGGATTATACAATACAAAGCTTCAGTACTTAAACGCCCTTCTGATGGAGAAGCTGGCCCCCCTCGGCGTCCGGGTGTGGAAATTGGGAAAGGACCCATCTCCACACTACGGAGCCGACGGGGTCCACTTCAAAAATATTACACCATACTATAAAGCCATCAGAGGGGCGGCCATTAAGGCACTAAAATAAATTGAAATTGAAATATATGCATGTCTCTTGTTTGTTCATATTTGACAAGAGACTTCATTTGATATTATAATTATGTAATATTTAAGAATTGTCGTACATATGTGACCTTACACCACAAAACGACCGTTATGTCGCCGTGGTAGTTTGTCTGTTATTAGCTGATATAGCCAAATTTTGTTTAAAATATGAAATTCAGGATTTTGGTATTTCCTGAATAAGGGTATCATAATCTACTTTCTGTGAAATTTTGAGCATCAGAAATCATGTTTAAATATGATTTTTAATCCAATAAATATGATCAGATTACAGTGCTTGAATGGACGCCGATCTTTTAAACGGCCCGTTTTCTCCCTAACTTTAAAACTGATTCAGCCTTGTTCCAAATCTTGGCTGCTCATTTTGAGTGGGTTTGCTTAGGGCCAAATTTGACAAATTATATACCATTTTAAAGGTATTGACTTCTACTTTACTGTCATGTTAAAATTAGCACAATAATTTTTCCCGACTTATTGGTCGTTTTGTGCTGTGAGGTCACATATGATATGATATGATGAAAAAAAAAAAACTTCTATATCATATAAGGAGGAGGAAACACCTATTGATAAGGAGTACCAACAAATTAATATTATTATTGGAAATAAAAGTTATACTGTGATAAATTATTATAATCCTTGTAAACAAATTATTTTACAGGATTTACAAGATATGATTAAGGAAAGGAATAATAATGTTGTTATTTGTGGGGATTTTAATTCCCATAACACCCTTTGGGGTAGTGATAAGAATGATATTAATGGAAGAATAGTAGAAGAATGTATTAATATTAATGATTTGGTATGTTTAAATGATGATACCCCCACAAGGTATAACAATATAAATGGCACACTTAGATTTAACTCTAGTGAGTAAGAATATAGCCCCAAAGAGCTCTTGGAAGGTTCTAAAAGACACTCTTATAAGTGACCATTATATGGTTGATACTAGTATTTATATAAATAATAATTTAAATGTGAAACGAGTGTATGAGGAGACTAATAGATTAGCCTATGAAAAGGCAGACTGGAATAAATATAAATCCATTTTAAATGGAAAAGAGTGTATAATAGATGAAGGGAATGTGAACACTTATATTGATGATATGATGAAAGCTGCAAATGAAGCAATTCCGAAGAAAAAAATATGTTTAAACGCCTCACCGGCTCCATGGTGGAATGGAGAGGTGAGTGAGAATATTAAAGAGAGGAATAGAGCTAAGAGGAAGGTAGATAAGAGTATGTTGAAAGAAGACTTAGTCGATTATAATAATAAAAAAAGCTCTGGCACAGAAAGTAATGCGAGAAGCTAAAGATGCAAGTTGGAAAACATTCTGTGGAAGTATAAATAGCTCTACCCCCTCTAGTATACTTTGGAAAAAAGTAAAGAAATTAAATGGTATAGTAGACGGTAATGTTAATGACAATACGATCCCTCTGAAAGAGGATGGTATTTTCATTAGTGACAAAAAACAAAAGGCAGATATATTGGTAAAAGCCTTTGGTCAAAATATGAATGAACAGAGAGAAGCAGAAAATGAAGATGAAAATATGAATATGAAAGAAATGAATTGTAATATGATGAATGAATTATTTGTAATGGAAGAATTAATTAGTGCCATTCAGAATACAAAAGATAAGGCACCAGAATTGGATAATATAGTGGTCAAATTAATAGAAAATTTGCCACACAAATGTAAAGTACATTTATTATATATATTCAATCGTATTTGGGAGTCAGGTGATGTGCCTAAGGCATGGCAACATGCCATTATTATTCCAATAAAAAAAGAAAATAAGGAGGCCGGACTTCCATCCTCCTATCGTCCAATATCCTTAACATCCGTGTTGAGTAAAATTATGGAAAAAATGATTGTTGAAAGATTAATGAGGCAATTAAAAGTGTATAATTTAATTGATCCCGACCAGACAGGTTTTGTACTGAGAGGGAAGAAGAGTGTTAGATAATATATGTAGACTAGAAAGGGATATTATGAAAGGCTTCGTGGGGAATGAACACACAGCATGCGTGTTCATTGACTTCGAAAAAGCCTTTGACACAGTATGTAGAACAAAATTGATGTGGAAATTGAAAAGTATGGGCTTCAGTGGAAATATATATAATTGGATTACATCCTTTATTAGTAGTAGAAGTATTCAAGTAAGGATATCTGATACACTATCAGAAACTCATAATACTACTAGAGGCCTACCACAAGGTAGTGTGGTTAGCCGCATACTCTTTAATTTATATATGTTAGACTTGCTACAAGTTAGCAAATTAAAAATGATATATACGCTTTTGATGTTGTGATATGGAATAAAGATAAACATTTAGACATGTTACAGCATAATATTCAGCAAGATCTGAATAATGTTATACATTGGTGTGAAAAAAGTAAACTACCTAGATATATATCGGTGGAAAAAACAAAGGTGATGGTCTTCACTAAAAAGAAACTCCACCAGGACATAGACATTAGAATATACAATGTTAAATTGGAAAGTGTAACACAATACAAGTATTTGGGTATGACGCTAGATACAAGGTTGACATGGAAAATCCATAGTAGGTAGATGTAGAAAACGCCTACATTTCCTACGATGTATTTCTGGTATGAGCTGGGCCCCGACAGGAGGACATTGTTAATGCTATATAGAGCTTTAGTTAGACCCATATTGGACTTTGGATGTGAATTGTATGACTCCGCCACTAATATATTGTTATTGAAATTAAACTCAATACAGTATTTGGGGCTAAAAATAACTAGAGGAGCCCTACATGGTACCTCACTACAAGCACTACAAGTCGAATGCTCAGAGCCCCCGCTGGATATAAGACGAAATACCCAAATAGATAGATATAAATGCTATGTAAAAAGTTTACTCAATTGTAAATTATATGATGATTTGTATACCCCTTGTATACAGGATGATATTGTTAAAATGGTGGGATATGGAGATCAAGATAAATCTCTAGCAATAAGAAGTAAAATAGATATTACTGAAGAGATTACTGAGATTCGAAAAGTTGAGACTAATAGAATACCACACTGGCACTTACAAGTACCACCAATAAACATGATTATACATGATTATTGTAGTGCTCAGGATTGTGAGAATGAAAAAAGAGAAATATCTCTTAATTTCATAAATGATACTTGGAAAAAGAATATAAAAAAACCTGTATAATAAAGACACAGCAGCAGCTGTATATAGATACAAAAAAAAAAAAAAAAAAAATTGTCTCCAGTATCCATTTGTAGAGCAGAACAAATGGCCATACTATTCAAGGACTTACCGGTCACAGTGAGTTTCGAGACAGAAACAGAAGGAGTAGAGGAGGTGGCCGTCACAATTTCTCTGGTCTCAGAGGCAGAGGGGGACCGCAACGATAAAAAATAACCCATGGAAGAGCCAGTCAAATATTATAAAAGAAATTATTATTAAAAATACACACTTACGTAACCTAGGGCACTTTATTGAGCTGGCTTGGATCCCATCTCATTGTGGCATCCCAGGCAATGAGATGGCGGACAAGCTAGCCAAAAGTGCCCTGACACATTTAGAATATCTATTATGATTCCATTGAATCTACAAGAGTGTAAAAATATATGTAGACGTGTATATAGGGATGCTTGGCAAAATAGGTGGGAGCAATCCACCCTTGGACGAAGCCTATTCTATTTAGAGCCAAGTGTAAGTGGAATACAACACATACAATTGAAATGTAGAAAAGAAGAAGTACTGTATCACAGACTTAGACTTGGACATACTCTATTAGAAGATTTCTACTATATGATGGGAAAACGTACTCATAATTTATGTGAATCATGCCATATAGTTGGGAATGTAGCACACTTTTTGTTATATTGTATGAAATATGATAAACAAAGAGAAGAGTTAACTATTTGTGGCTTTTTTCAGTTGACAAGTGGTTATTATTTAGTATTGCAATAAATCGATGACTCCCGATACAATGAAATATGAAGGTCATTGAATCATCTTCTTAAATACTAACATGATTACAACACTTCTGACGAGAATAGGACATTAACGACTGGCAGGTCATTGAATTGACGATTAGAGATATATTTAATAAGTGCAATTTTGTAATTTTATTGAAATATATTAAACAGACTGGACATTATAATACTTTTTAAAATAAAAATTAGAAAATGGGAAAGGCATGGTGCCCTCACTCTAGGTTTTAATTAATATTATGTGAGAACGCCGAGCGTAAATGAGGGTATTGCAATAATTAATATTAAGGCTGAGTCGGTTCGGTCGATCACACCGGTTACCGACCGTTTCAATCGGGACCCGGTTTCGTTATTAAAAAAGAAATTAAGATCATCACAATAATGTAGCGGAATTCAAATAAAAACGGGGCAATTGATATCATTTACTTTAAAGAGTGGTTATTTTCGACAAATTCCTGGTTCGTTACTTCGTTTGACAGTCAGAAATTGAACAGGAAGCGCAAAATTGCTAGTCATTTGAACGATATTGTCGGCGGATGTGCACACAAAGTTAGTCCGATACTCCAGGGGAGTTGTCTGATGGATCTTTGTATGATCCAGCTGATGAGCCTGTGCATTCAAACTTGATTCGTACCATCTTGAAGAGGACTGGGTGGTAACCAATCACAGGCTAACCTCTGGCAGCCAATCAGAGTTTTTCTAGAACTATTCATTGGGAACCATCTCAAAACTATATAAATGCAACCACTTATCTTTTGACTGATCACTATTGTGTTATTATTTTATTATTTATGATTTTAAGTATGAATTTATTAATTACATAATTTACATTTTACATTTTACATTTTACCCCCTTTTGTTGACCCCCTTGCTATTGGTACTCAGTATCATGGATTCGGCAACAGTATTAGTATGCTGTCACAGCATCGCAGCCAGGCTACAAATGAATTGGAGCCTAAACCTAAACCTCCAGTCGGCCTATCCCAATCCTGCATGAGATGAAGGACCTTGTGGAACTTATTCAGGGAAAATGGCTGACTGCTGCCAGGGTGACCATCATCTCATTGCTCCCCAGGGCATAAAGTTCTCCAGAACCTCTGGAAATATTATAATAGGATTTTAAAAAAATGAGAACTTAAAGTTTGAAGTTTGATCCTTATTTCATTTTATGAGTAAATATAGGTCTGGCGGAGGAAAGCGTAAGTTTGTCAGCAAGAATTAACACAATGGAGATGATGTTGCCCACCCTGCTGTGTGACACACAACCTACATCAACCATTGTACAAATAGTCCTGAGGAAACGACCTCGCACACAAGCAAGCAAACCCAGTAGACATTGCAGCACAACTAACAGCCCTATGCCACACCCTGCACAACCCAGTAGACATCACAGCACAACTAACAGCCCTATGCCACACCTTGCACAACCCAGTAGACATTGCAGCACAACTAACAGCCCTATGTCACACCCTGCACCACAACTAACAGCCCTATACCACACCCTGTACAACCCAGTAGACATTGCAGCACAGCTAACAGCCCTATGTCACACCCTGCACAACCCAGTAGACATTGCAGCACAGCTAACAGCCCTATGCCACACCTTGCACAACCCAGTAGACATTGCAGCACAACTAACAGCCCTATGCCACACCCTGCACCAAGCTCCACCAACCACGCCCATTATGATTATGGCGTAACTATTATAGCACACCAATTTTCTGCCCCGTTGACAAGCACAATTACAACTAACGGGTTAAGTTAGCGACCACAAATAATATAGCCTACTAAAGTATAGTTTTGCCATATTTTCTTTTCTGGATCTAAAAGTTACCAACCTCTTCCAAGAGGCCAAAGTTACCATAATATCTAGTTGTTTTATAGAATAATGGTGTTGCAGCACAATGAAGAAGCCTTTCTAGATTGGACGAAGACCCAAACAATGGGCAAACTATAGAAATGAATGGCAATGAATAGCTGTGATGTCACACTATGCACTACAATAGCATAAGGGTCTACACTATGCACATCCGCATTAGATGTGAACGTGTTCAAATGTATTCTGCACTGACTGTCTGTCCTAAATATACAAATACAACATTGCTAATCAAAACCCGTCTCTTCTTCAGTCTGTACCATGACACATTATATACTAACAAAAAACTAAAATGATACTAGAAACTAGGGCCAAGTCAAACCGGATATTTTGATATCCGGATATGAGCCGAGTAAAAAGGGACTGATATCGGATATATCTGAAATGTTAAAAAAAAATATTTTTATTTATTATTATTTGTCTATTTTTTTGTTATTTTTACATTTCGGATATATATCTGATATCCATCCGTTTTTCAATTGGAATCGGCAGGACAGTCAGATGTTAGTCTACAAACTACTGGCAAGATGAAAGCCTTCGGATATCTCATCATTGATTCTTCTAAATTTGGCTCATAAACTACCACTATTCATAATCCTAGAGCTTACCATTTGTTTATTTTGTGTTGTTTATTTTTTGTTTTATATAAAATACCTTACTTTAGCAACCTGCCATTTTTTTGATCGTTTCTATAGAATATATAACAAACAAAAAACAAAAAAAAGTATACCCGTATCCGACCATGAAGGTCGGATAGCGAACGGATATCCGTTTGGACTCGTCCCTACTAGAAACATGTCACACCTATGGAATTCGACATTGATGGTTGTCATGCACCATCCAATATGTTAAATTGTTTCTCCTTTTATCTGAATGTCAAGCATCCCTTTGTCTGATCAACAATAGGAGGTGAAGTATCACTACCATAAATATGCCAAATAACACAAGTGTAAAATGGTTTAAATGGTCACTGGTAATTCCTGTCTGTTTTATCTTAGCTGAAGTTTAAAAAGGAAAAAACAAAGCTTA
The DNA here is from genome assembly GCA_037951105.1 of Echinarachnius parma. NCBI lineage: Eukaryota > Metazoa > Echinodermata > Echinoidea > Clypeasteroida > Echinarachniidae > Echinarachnius > Echinarachnius parma. Next base: position 135,551 of record JBAMJV010005156.1, read on the forward strand.
ATTCAGATATGCAAATGCCAATCATGAAAAATCATGAATGCATGCTTATTTTGCAAGCAATGTAGTGAAGTAGAGTCTTTAAACACAGCTACTACCAATAAAGATAAATGTGACTGGCTATAGCAAAGCCCTACACTTGTGGGTAAAAATCAAAATATACATTTTCATACCATTAAAAGGGCCTCATCACAAGCTTTCATTTGATTCTTTGTTGTTACAAATTTGTCAATAATTGGTGAAGATATGATTGTTTCAATTTTACAATCATAAGTCTTTTACACACATTATGTGTTCATTTAAATGCCCATTTCTTCAAAACATGAATTACAGACAAGTGCAGGGTTTTGCTATAGCCGGTCACAAATAAATCATATATCAACACTGCACGACCCTGAAGAAGTATCCATTCAGGACTGGTCACAAAATGACTTGTACCAGGGACTATGGATAATACATGCTCAAGCAAAATCAATTCGTCCTGAAAGAGTGAAAACTGAACACATACAGCTAGTTTGGTATTTCAACTACTTCATCACACGAGTCTTGTACTAAGAGCAACCGTACAGAGAAAATTGATTCAAGTTTTTTTTACTTGAGATTCTTGTTGAAATTAGCGATGCATCGTTGATGTGAACGTATATGCAAATTGCATGTTTACAATATAAGAGAAAATCCCTTAAAGGAGGGGTGCAATCCCGGCTTTGATTCAGGTTTATAGCTTTAAATATGTGCCTTTATTGATATACCACACTCTTTTTTTCAAAGAAATCCTTAAGTTGGGAAAAAAAGGTAAATTTCATGCAACTTTTTTGCTTTATTACGCATCGGCGTTCCATGCTCCTAAAAAAAGTCATTTATAGCAGAGCGGAAATGTGCGCACGTGTCACCCGATTCATGACATCACATGCAGACCGCAACGCGGAGGAATGTGCATTGTTTACATGCAGAGCCTATGACTTGCTTGTAAAACAAACTCGTTTTTGCTTGTAAATTGAGGTTTTACTGAAAATGCTTAAGAATTGCTAAGAAATGAATTGTAGCAGGATGCAGCTACACATCTGAGTGTATATCGTCCCATGATATAAACCTGAACAAATGTTTGCAAATATTGAAACAAATGGAAATAATATCTGTGTCAACGTGATTATTGTACTCAGCGTGTACGTCTATGACCGAGCTAAACTGCGATTGCCTGCAGGTGACGTCACAAAGATGACGTCATTTTTTGTTCGCCCGGGACTCAGTTTTTTTACGGTGGTTCCGAAAGAGAATTTACAAGTTGATTTTTTTATTTTACCGGGTTTTCCCACGAGGAAAATATGTTTGTATTAGTAATCTTCATGAAAATCTACCTTAGATACAGTAAAACCCAATTTTGAGGCAGTTTTCTTGTCACCATACCTTTAAAATCAACCGACACTAAAATGCACGGAGTAAGTACAGACTGCAAAGGCTACCCATATAAACGCAGTAGGTAAACTACTAAGCTCCATGCTATACTTAGTCAACTTAAAGTGATCCACCAGCTTGTCGAATGCATCCAACGTAACTTTATGCTGGAATGCTTCAACAACAATTTGCTGTCAAAATGATTTGGCAGTAGGTTATAAAATCTGACGGCCATTTCACATTTAATCTCTTTTTTTCTTCATTTCTATAAAAGTATCACGTATTTCATTATAACTGAAGTCTCAAATATGCAGAAAAACTAGACTAAGTTGATGGATCACTTTAAGCAACACAAACTTGTCTGTGCTACTATCTAGGATTATATGCTAACTTGAAGAATTGCTTGTTGCAAACTTAGCCTGTTCTAGAATAGCTGAAATGAAATTCTGAGCATGGGCTCTAGTCATTCCATCAACATAAATACATACATAGAGAAAAGGCGCAGATATGCAAGATGGTATAGATAGCTGATTATAGCTCTATACAAAATGATTTATCCTTCTATCACCAGGGCCCCGTTGCAGAAAGAGATACAATCAATTGTTACTTGTCAGATCATGATGTGTTAGGCCGAGTCGGTTCGGTCGGTCACACCGCTTCCGGACTGTCACCATCGGGTCCCCGTTTTTTTCTTCTTTTTTTCGGGGCACTGGTTCCAGACCCTTGCAAGTCGATCGGGACCCGGTTTATATAATAACTGTCATGACTCGGGCCTATTCTTAATGCGCAAATCTAATTGGTGGAAAAACGCGGAAAATTGTCTGACTTCAAATGTAACTTGCAATCAATTGTATCTCTTTCTGCAAAAGGGCCCAGAAGATATAAAGGGCATATATATATATGTTTGTGAATAAAACGACATCCTTCATGGGGGAAAAACAATCCTTCATGAAATTCAGAAAAATACAATTACATTTACAATAACAAAACTTGTTCTACCTTGTTGGCCCTCGGTGATTCCAGGATTACCTCGGTGTCCATTGATGTCCTTGTCGTTGCTAGATGATCCGATCATACCTTGTTTACAGCTTGTGAAGTCCTGGTAGATTCTTGTACATGCAGCATGCCATTGGTGTAGCTAGTCGATTCCACTGCCCACAATGTTGATATAGCATCACCCTGCAGTTCGATTGCACAAATGGCGGCTTGTCCGGTCCTGGTAGAATGACGTAGATGCAGCATGCCCCCATTTGTCCCAGTCACGATGGTGGCTTGCGAAGTCCTCATCTACATAGAGCGATGTGTAGTCCCAGTCGATTCCACGGATCAATCAACGGTCACTCGTGAAGTCTCGATGGCTGCAATGAGAGGGGAATATAACACAAACATTGATAATGACTGCCTACAAAGCAATTTTCTTACTGATAGAGAAAGCCTTGGCATGACTAGCACAAATCGTTGGTGAAAGTCCCAATCTACAAAAGAGAAAACATAAACCACTTTTGCAATATTTTCCTTGAAAATTTAGAAAAAAATAATGTAATAAGGGTGTACTAGTACATGTCATATACTGGCCAAAATCATTCGTCAACTACAAGAAAGTATATTGGCAATTAAGCTTGTCTGTTTGTTTGTGGGGCAAATAAAAGCTATGATTTATTTGCAAATTAAATATGTATTGAAATTAGGTCCAATTTTCTATTACAAATTATTTTATTATTTTATCTAGAAGACTAAAGTTCTCAAACAATTGTCACTTGAAAACTGTACACGAATATGGCCCGTGAACTTTGAAAACTAGTGAATATCACACTCACCATCTCCATCTCCCCTCGATGAATAAAGTAAATGAACGTTGATAGAACAGCAAAGAGACACAGCACTCTATTATCCGGGCGATGATCTGTCCATATTCTCCAACCTCTTGTTCTTTTGTTTGAGGCAGCTTTAGCATCTAGGCAACATCCCGCAAATTTTAAAGCCAGTAAATTGTGTTGGGGTCCAAGTTTTTTACAAACACCTGTACTGAGCCTGTTGAGGGTGACCCAGTCTTTTCATGGTATAGCAGCACCTGGAGGCAGCTTAGTGTTGGGGGTCACTGTGAATTGCGGGGGTCGTGGGATGTGCTGCCAGTCGTCCTTCCATGCGCTGGGGGTGATGCGAGTCCCATCTTGCAGGGTTGCTGCATGGCAAATGAAGGGTCTGCGACTCTGCGGGAACGCAGGCGTTTATGGTCTAGTTTTAAGGGTCTTGGAGGGCCTTGTTCACTAGTTGCTGTGTGTTGCTCCCTGCAGTGAGCCCGAGGTGCAATGCTGGCAAACACAGGCAGGAGATCAGTTTGGTGTTCAACCTTCTCCAACCTGATGGAAGCAAGAACTTGTTAAATAAATGAATTGCTTCTTATTTTGAAATATATGTGACCGGCTATAGCAAAACCCTGCACTTGTCGGTAAATGTCAAAATGTAAATTGTCATACCATTAGAAAAGCCTTATCACAAACTTTTGTTTGATGCTTTGTTCTAACAAATTGGTCAATAATTTGCGATTCAGATATGATTGTTTCAATTTTACAATCATAAATCTTTTACACACATTATGTGAACCTAAAAGTCTTCAAAACATGAAGTGCAGGGTTTTGCTATAGCGGGCAACATATAACATACTCTAAAATTAAGCTAAATGCTGTACGTATTATCACTTACCTACACTGATAAGTGCACACAACCTTGCCACATCTTTTCATCTCACATTTAGACGGTACTACCCACTGGCCTGGAGACTGCCATGTTTTGAAGCGGTCCATGTTGAAATTATATTGAATTTATACTAGTGCTGAGTCAAATCGAATATTTTGAATTTCGAATATGAGTCGTGTAAAAACGGTCGGATATCGAATATCCGAAATTTGAAGGGGGAAAAAAAAAAAAAAAAATGGGATATTTTTTTTTTTTTAATTTACTTATTTATTTTATTTATTTATTTTTATTTTTTTTAAATAAATATTCTGTCCGTTTTTTAAATTAGAATCGGCAGTACAGTGTGATGTTAGTGTACAAACTGCTGTCAAGATGAAATACTTCGATATCTCATCATAGATTCTTCTAAATTTGGCACTCACTATACCACTTGTATATTAATCCTCTTACCTTTGGTTTATTATTTGTTTTGTTTATTTGTAATTTATGTAAAATACCTTAACTTTTAACTTTAGCAATAGATAAACAGGGTTCAATGTGCCATTTTCTGATCGGATCTATCGAATGGGGATTACAAAATTAAACGGGGGAAAAAAAAAAATAAAATAAATAAATAAATAAATAAAATATCCCGATTTTTTTATTTATTTTTTTTGTTGGATATATTCGTATCCGAAAATTTGTATTCGGTATCCGACCTTCACGGTCGGATATCGAATAGCCATTTGATTTGACTCGGCTCTAATTTATACTGCATTTCATAATCAGACAAATCCAAGAAAGTTTATGGCTATAAGGAGGGCTCCACACTTACCCAAATATGTTATTTCATGAGTACTTTTTATTATTCAAAATATCACTCTTTCATGGAAGAACATTTTTTCTAATTTTTGCTTGCCCAATCAGGCCACCAAAATATGACGAATACATTTTTGCTTGCTGAAGTGTAATCTAACCCTAACCCTATACTGAGAAGAATTCCTTGTTTAAAGGGACTAATTAACATTGTTTTTGTTTTTCAAATTTCCCTTTCGTTAAAATATATTTACGATTGAAGTGTTCACAGATATGTTAAATAATCCAACGGATCGCAAAAACCGTGTACAAAGTGAGTGCAATGAGTTTGTGAACATCACTTTGCATTTTGCTCATTTACTCGGCCATATAACGTCCATTTGACTTGAAATTTTCACACAATACCCTGTGGACATATCAGATAACAATATACATGCTATCAACCGTTCATCACTGTTTGCACAAGTATGTCAACAAAGTTACTAGATCCCTTTAAATGTTCGACACTCACCATTCCTTGCGAGAAGACATTGCAGGCCAGCCAACAGATCCCAGTTCTCATGTGGATGGGCCAGAGCTGACAAGCTAGCGGCTGTTGAGTGTAGATGAATAAAAGAAATACAAATAAAACAATTATTTTATCTTCACAATCTATGTTTAAAACTTAATAGCAATTGCTAGAACAAACGGCTACAACATTGTACGAAGTCAATGATGTGTTGGCAGCTTTTTGATGAATAATGAGAACCATGCAATGTAAACGCATCAATGACAAATGAAAATCCGCCATTTTGTTAAATTTTTTAAGGGCTGTACTCTGGGTTACTAAAAAGTGTGAAATTGTTTTCGGCATGCATCCTTTATTAACGTTCAAATGCTTTGAAGCTAGCAGTGCACACAAGTGTGGAGTCAGGTGATAAACCATATTATCACCTGACATAGTATATACAGTACATGAGCTGCCATGTAATATTTGTGGATATTACATGGCACTGTTACATGGCAATTCAGATGATAAAACAGTTGTTAACTTTGCTGTCGGGAAAATCATGGAATGTTCCACTCCAGAGGGATTTTAAATGCTATTTCGTGAAGAAAATAAGTCCCTCGACTACGTCTCTGGACTTATTTACTCTTCCCTCAATGGCATTTAAAATCCCTCGGGAGTGGAACATTCCGTGCTATATTCCCTCCACCACCAGTTAACAACTGTATACTAGTGCAGGATGGGGGCTGGGGCGGCCGGGGTATAGGTAGGTACCCTGCATACAAGTGCTGCATGCACAACGCTATACACCAGCGGCGTCGAGATGTGCTTTGGGTGGACACAAGATGGCGCTACACAACGTGTTACCCCGGGGTACTGAGTGTGTCATCACATAATCGGCTGGCACACCGTCAGAATGATAATTATAATATGACGGTTAAGCCTGTTGACGAGTCACGGTTACCCGGGTCCCGCCGATAAATGTTGAGTCCCGGGCGCAAAAATCAATACTCCATATCCCGAAGAAAAAAAAGCAAAAGTCCCCTCATTGAAGTTATCAAGAGTTATCAAGTTCATTCAAGTGACAAAAATGCAGCGCATTTATGACAATAAATCATTTTCTAAAATTACAGCAAATTCGTAAATGAATTATAGTTTTAGTATTTCTGACATGATTTTAACGGAATTATGGTAACATGCTGTTCAAATTTACCTAGATTACAAAATTTCTGACGAAAATAGGACATAAATGATCTTGGTGGCCGATCGTATCTTCAACACCACTTCGCCGAATGTGATTGTCATCGCGACACTATTTGTGGCTATTTTCTGCAACGAGCAATTATCATTGTGTACGTGCAATGAATTGATGACTCCCGATACAATTTAATTTTCCATTAGTATTACGTAGTTCAGGCCCAGCAGCGAAAACCGCATGTTGCGGTTTTCTCTGAAAGTTAGAGCATAATCGGGCAAGAAACAAGAAAAGATGTCATTTATTAAGTATAGATGGGGAACTAAAATTGGCACCGTACTCTGATAAGTGTGCAGACTACTCCCCATATGTTTTGTTCCCATTTTTACAGTTTTCTTCATCTTAGTCACACTTTTCCATTCCCCCAACTCATGATATATTATGTATTGCATTTTACAAAACATATGCTGACAGTGGCGTAGCATGTCGGGGGGGGGGGGGGGGGGGGGGGCACGCTGTATGCACACTGTATGCTGAACTCAAACGAGGGTAAAATACATTTTTAGAAAATTTAACAAAATTTAAATTGTGTGTACAAAATGTATGGGGAGTAGTCCACAACTTTGCCAGAGTGCGTTGCTTTTTGAAGGTTTTCCGTAGGTCTTAGGTCTCCAAGTCCCTGTATTTTTTAGTTTTAGTCTGCTTCTTAGACCCTTAACTCCCGTTTCAGGGTTTTTGTAGCTCATAAGACCCTATATTTGGGTGCTTGTAGTCTAAAGGACAATGAAATGCAGACAAATTGGATGAATAGTCCCTGAAAATTTGAGCACAATCGGTCAAGAAATGAAAAGAGCCATTTATTTTATTATACGAGTGACTCAAATTAGCAACGCACTCTGGCCAAAGTGGTGGACTACTCCCCATACATTTGTACACAAAATTTAAATTTTGTTCAATTTTCTCAAAATGTATGTTTACTGTTTGGTTTGAGTTAAATGTTTTTTAGAATGCATACATAACATATGAGACCTCACACCACAAAACGACCAATAAGTCGGGTAAAATGATTGTGCTAATTTTTACATGATAGTAAAGTAGAAGTCAATACTTTAAAATGGTATATAATTTGTGCATATTTGGACTAAGCGAACCCTCTCAAAATGAGCAGCCAAGATTTTGGAACATGGCTGAATCAGTTTTAAAGTTAGGGAGAAACGGGCCGTTTCAAAGATCGGCGTCCATTCTAGCACTGTAATCTGATCATATTTATATGATTAAAAATCATATTTAAACATGATTTCTGACGCTCAAAATTTCTCAGAAGGATAGATTATGATACCCTCATTCAGAAATACCAAAATCCTGAATTTCATATTTTAAACAAAATTTGGCTATATCAGCTAATAAACAGACAAACTACCACGGCGACATAACGGTCGTTTTGTGGTGTAGAGTCACATATCATGAGTTTGGGGAATGAAAAAGTGTGACTATGAAGAACACTGTAAAAATGGGAACATTTGTATACAAAACATATGGGGAGTAGTCCACACTTATCAGAGTGCCTTGCCAATTCGAGTTGCCCATATAAATTAATGGACACGTATTCACAGAGCTATATATATAGTTTTCTTGTTTCTTTCCGATCATGCTCTAACTTTCAGCGATTATTCATGAAAGCAACATTTTGCTTGGGTTTCATTGTCCTTTAAGGTCCCCATTTCAGAGTTCCGTGCGGCACACCCCGTCAAAAAATAATTTGAGTGCCCCCCGCCGCGCCCCCACCCCACCCCCCACCCCCCCACCCCCATTACAGTTTTGGGCAAGTTAAGATTGAATAATATACAATTTGATTTTCATGATTGGGGACAGAGAAAAGGGTTAGAGAGGCTGTAGACCTGAAAAATCATCAAATCCTTAAAAATGGAAATGAACAAATACCTAAAAAAAGTAGCTTTTTTTCTTCTTTCAAATGAAAAATACAAAAAATCGCCAAAATCACGATTTTAAATCACGATTTTAAATCACGATTTTTGTCCAATCTGACGCTGCAACTTGTAAATCATATGGGTAAAAATTGCTTTTGAAATCAAAATTATGTGGAGGCTTGCACCAGCGGGACCACATGTAGCTAGTGCAATACCAATGTACGACAGTGTTTTGAATTTTTTGCCCGACACGGTCCGAAATTTAAATCACCGATTACGGGTATTTTTTCAACTTGTCACGCTTTCTTTTTCAGTCCTAAGTTACCTTAACTATATTGATGTAGGATTGTCTTATATTATGAGAAGAAAAAAGAAGATTTCATACCTTTTTTTGAAATTCCTTGTCCCCGAAAGCTCGTCTCTCGCACACATTCGTAATCCAGTTCACATGGCACTGCTCTATATCGTGTGACTTTCATAGAACGCACAGAAACACCTTCCTCGTCTTGAGGGGGGGTACTCTTATAATGTGATATATTTCAAGTGGGTGAGGACAAACAGTGTCAAAGAGAACCCTGGCTGGTTTTTCGACTAGTTAATATATGCACGTGACATCGGGTGACCCGTTGTCCCATATCAAACACTATATAATGGCATGAATGCCAAAGGACGCGATTTTATGATGATTCTTACCGGGATAGTCTCCTTTCCGTGATTTTGTAATACAATTTCTTTGGCTTTCATTTGAACATGTATAGTATGGGCATACTGTGGTATAAAGATACTATAGGGGTGTTCTCTTTTTAATGTTCATCATGTTTGGTTGCAGGGGGCTGCAGAACCGGTGGGGGGGGGGGGGGGGGGGAGCGTGGAAGTAAAATGTGGTCACTTTCAAAAGATCCTTGAAGGGCCGGGGTTGGGGGGGCTCTTCATAAAAAACATATTTGGGAGTGAATTTACAAGTATTTGTTATTATTTT